>VMDR010012665.1:0-26191 GCA_007922815.1 Macrotus californicus | reverse complement strand
TGTCTCACTTCTCATCTGTTAGGTGGGGATAATTATGGGGAAGTGCAGATAACTATACCACCTGCCAGAGAAGGTTTCTGTCCTGAATGGCACCACGCCACATGCAGAGGCCTCAGTGGATGGAGTACCTGACACATTACACTGAGGACAGGTCAGCCAGGTGATTGTGTGGCAGCACAGGGCACCAGGGGTGGAATCACAACTGGGGCGCTAACCACTGTCCCTCCATCCCTCCATGGACGACGAATGGCGTCTGTGCCTACAGAATACACCTACCAGCGTGCCTTTACTTTCCCAGTGCAGCAAGAAGTCTCCCTTGCTCTCTGGAAAATATATTTCATGGGCAACTCCCAGTTCTATAGAGTTTGGTTTCTGGGGAGGTCGCAGTCTATGCAGGTACAGAGCTCAGGGCACAGGCCAGTGTTTTGAATAAGGGAGCAAAACTCCATAAAAAGAGGAAAGTTTCTCTTCCAAATAACCTTTCATGACAAGAAGTGCAGGTGGAGTCACTCGAGAGCACTGGGCCCTCAGCCTGGAGCTGATGCTGGTACCTGGTAGTCCTGAGGACGGCCCAGTCCTGCCTGTTTGTGCTGTCAGTCCTCGCCTTTCTCCCTCTCAGGTGGGCGGGACTCAGCACACAGGACATCTTAGAGATCTTGTGGCCCAGGGGATAAGGAAGTGGTCGTCCAAGTAAGATAAATGTTTCCTGGAATAAATCCCTAAGCATGCACACAAGGACAGAAACGAGTTTCTGTATTTGGAGCAGGGGCTGGTGCACCGCCCTTTCCTAGATGCAACCTTCTGCTCAACCAGTAACTTAGCTGGAACCCTCTTCTCAAAAGCAAGAACACAACAGCCCCAGGAAGCAAATAACCTTAGAGAGCTGAAACAGGAAAGCTGGTAGACTGGAACAGGGAGGGAGTTCTCTGGAGCCCTGGTCCAAAGCCCTGCAGGAGGCCTACAGGAAGAAAATGCAGGGGAAGAAGTTCAAGTCCAATCTAAGGATGCCTTCAAGTGTCAAGAAGTTGTACATATAAATGAGTTCAGATTCCTTGTGTCCAGTGCTCTTTAGAGGAAACTTTTGGGTAAAATGTGGGACCTGTTTGCAGTTATGCGAGGCCTGCCAAAGCAGCGTCAGCACCATTAGCTGGACTTGGGGAGAGAAAGACCATTGCAGTCGGATGGGGCTGGTTCACGCCCACCGCTCACCGCCAGATGGCCGTCATTGGGCCCCTTCCTGCGTGTTCAGTACATTATTCTTTCTTTACACGCCCTGCCCTCAGTGCATGACCCAAATTAGTCATCCAAGGTAGCAGGCCACGGTGACTGTGGCTCTTAACCACTGGACCAAATCACCTCAGGATGAGCTGCATAACCGAGGTTCTATGACGTGACTACTGGAAAGACTCCCAGAGTTGACCTCATGGTCAGGTTTGGGCCATGGTGGGACAGGACAGGGAGGACCTAGGAAGATGCCTTGACAAAGGGACCAGGGAAACTGAGACAGGTGGCTGAACACACTGGCCAAGCAATTTGCAGCCAGGTGCAGAAGGTCACCAGGGCCAAAAGCCCCTGTGCCTGAAGGGCTAAAGCTGGGAAAACTAGACCTCGTCCCCACCCAAACCTGTCCTCCCTGGAGATAAGAGTTAGGCCTGGGTTGTATTTCAGCTCCAGGCCCAGAAAAGCAGCAAAACCAGCAGGTGATGCCAAAACTCACTGGAACGACTAAACAACCCCCTCCCCTGCCCTGTCACTGACCAATCAGTGGTCAGGGTCTCCAATGACCACCACCGTAAAAGGACACACCTGGGAAACAGATGCAGACTGTACTGAGCCTTCCTCTAAGATTCCTGCCTGGAAGACAGAGGTAACCGCCTGAAGGCAAGGCATGCAATGGGTGTGCCCTCCCCCTGGGGGGCAGCCTGAGCCACTCCCCTTCCTTTCTACACCCCAGAAATCCACCCTCCACTTCTTTTTGCACAGGCTTGGGTCTCCTAAACTCCAAGGCAATGGGCAGCTGGCAGCTGGCAGCTGTCCCAGGCTCATCCCCAGAACCTGTCCCTCAATCCCCCTTCTGCCTGACTAGCCAGTGAGCTCAGGCACCCCAGGCTAGACTGTCCTGTTGCTTCTTCTAGGCTAAGCCCTTCATTGTTTCGCTGTCCGCACCTGTAATAAATGTATCCATTTAGTCACCTGGATTCACACTGTGAATCTCTCCTGCGTGGAGACAACAAGCCCAAGTTAGGGAGACCCACTGAGGGCCCGGCCCCCGGCCCGCAACAATAGGCCTGTGCTGGAAACACTGTACTTTATCTGACCCTCAGTTTTCTATCCTGAGGTCGCAGCGACCGCCAGAACTGAAATATATAGACATAATGGACCAAGAAACGCCAAACGAGTGCGGAAACGTCACTGTGGACCCGATTTGGAGAAGTCGAAATACATGTTGCTAAGCAACCTAGGCGGCAACCTAGAAGAAAAGGCAATGCGAAAAGCAAAGCATTTATTTCTGTGAGTAGAATCCAAGTTTTTACTGGGAACCTACTGAAAAACCAGGAGCCAAGGTGGCCACAGAGCCTACACTGGCCCACAGCCTAACTACCAATTAGGGAAAAGAGTCTGGTCGGGTATTTTTTTCCCAGGAGGAAGGGCGGGGGAACAGCTGGTCTGGCCGTGCACAATGCGCCACTGCCCTCTGCTGCCCAGAGAAACAGAAGGCCCTGCACAGAAAGGAAGTGGTGTCCTTTCCTCTGAGGCGGCACATAGAGTTAAGAGACCCAGCGGCTGCTGTAGTCAAGGGCGCTGACGGTGCTTACCAGTCAGTGGAAAAGAACCTGCCCAAAAAGCCCCAGCCAGGCCACTTCCCAGATGCTACCCTGGGAACCTGCAACAAGAACTGGAAGTCCAGGCAGACAGGAATGACGTCTCACAGAAACTGCTGCTGCCCTCCCTGTGACTGGCGGGTCCTGGGCATGCGTGCCGGAGCCCTAGGAGGTCTGGGCCAGTATCCCTGCCCGTCCCCGTGGGAGTCTCACTGCAGCCTTAGTCCCACATGGAGCTACAAACTGTCAGCTGAGGGACTCAAACGCCTGTGGCCCTGCTGCCGTGGCCCACTTCCGCATCGCCCTCCACCAGTACCTGCACCATGCCTTTCTTCGTTGTCCCCCCGAAACCCCCGCCCCAGCCTCGTCCACACCCCAGGTCTTGAACAAGATTCCTGTGACATTTCCCCCCGTGGTCCTCACTCTTTAGAAACATTCCTGTGACCTCTGGGCCCATTAGGCTGACCCTGTCCACACGGAGCCTCCACCTCCACAGGCACATTCTTCGCTTCCTCTCCACGCTGCACCCCCACGCCCAAGCTCATGGCCTGGCATCAGGGACACCGTGCCCCTCCATGACAGCCGTTTCCAGCATTCTCTATCGTCACCTCAAAACCACGGCCAGGTCTTCCAGCAACCTTCCCCTAAGGCAGGGGTGTCAAAGTCATTTTCACCGGGGACCACATCAGCTTCGTGGTTAACTCCAAAGGACCGAATGTCATTTCAAGTCCTTGACAGTTAAGGAGTAGTTACGTTTATACAGGCCTAAAATTATTTTGGCCCTTTGAAGGCAACCGTGAGGCTGACGTGGCCCCCGGTGAGAATGAGTTTGACACCCCTGCTCTAAGGCTTCTCTTTAAACAGGCTTCAAGCTCACGGGGCCCCTGGTGCGGGCCCCACGGGCTGCTCAGCACCCACAAGGCTGTTCCTCACCCAGCCTCTCCCAGGCCATCACCTCCCCTCTAACACAGCTGTCTCGCTCCTGTCTACCCACTTGCTCCCTGCTCTCTTGTTGTGCCCCAGGAGAGAACAGGTCCCTAGCTTGGGCGCTGATGGTGACAATTCCAGACTCCCTAATTCCCTCACACCCCCAGCTAGATGAGCGCTGATTCTCTCCCTCACCCCCTCCTCCCAGCACCACTGTGCCCTCCTCGGTAGCAACCCTCTGGCCATCCAATGAGCTTTCCTAACAACGTATGCAGAACACAGAGGCACTGAGGTAGGGCTCCCCCTGCTTCCCAAACCCAGTGGACCGTCTCTGCCCTGACATTTCCTGCTGGCCCTGGGCATGCCCGCTGGTGTCTGCAGCCAGCCCTCACCTGTGCTCAGCATCCCTCGCCTTCCACCAGCTCTGGGACTTTGCTCCTGCACTTAGCAGTAGTCTCCTGGAATATCTATCTCCTGCTCTTTGCACACAGGACCATCCCACGAAATTGGGGAAACCAAAAGCCCTTCCCACATGGGAATCTACAGCTACTGGCCCATGAATGGATGTTAGAAGTGAAATGGCTTCACCTTGTCGTGGCCCATTTGCTCCTCAGTCCCCTTGAGTTGCGCTTTGTGCCCAGCACACCCCTGCACTGGCCTACTCAAGGCCACCAACGTTAAATCCCTATCATCTGATCCCACCATCCCTTTCCTAGGCTCATCCTGGACAACTGCTATGGCAGCTCTGACTCTGTTTCCCACATCCATTCTCTAGCTCTCTACTTCTTTCTCCTTCTGGAAAGCAGGAAGGGTTTGCTGACAACATACTGCCCCTTGTTTTGACATGGTAACATGCCACAGTAGGCCCCACTGACCTGGACAGACTATGGGACATCTGGAATCAACACGAAAGACACAGCACAGAAAAGACTGTCTGTCCCAGTCCCAGGGGGAAGGACCTTCAGAAGCAGAGACTGGCAGACATCAGACACCTCAGGGAAGTGACGTGGGTCCAGAAGTGAAGAGCAGCTCCACGTAAAGGGGCCCATCCCATTCACACGCAGGACACCCAGGGGGACACTCTGCTCAAGGAGCCAGCAGACTCTGTGCAGATGGATGGTGGAGTTAAGGAATACGGCTTTCTGGAGCCGACCCTGGTTCCTGTCGTGGTGTAGGGAGACCCCAGGGACCGCACTCCTTGAAGGGGAGATGTAGAAAGTCCATGGCCAGAGAGGGGGCTCATGAGGGAAGACTCGGCAGGCAAGGAGCCGATGACCCTGCAGCCCAGGCTGTGGAGGGGTCAGCCCTGTGCAGGTGTCCAAGGGAGGATGACGCCCAGGTTCAGAGGGGTCAGCACAGGTACGTGAGGCCAGGTGAGCCAGGGAGCGCCCATTCCCAACCAAGACGTGAGAGTCGGAAATGCAAGTTTCGCCCGCACACCCCTGGGTGACCTTTGCCAGTTAGATCTGGGAAACAAGGGTCACCATGTCCACAGAGACCACCTGGGGCACCGTGAGCCACAGGGGTGTGTCAGAGATCCCCTTCCTCTATCATCACACACTCACAAGCCACACATACCCCGTCCCCAGTGTGGAAGAAGTAGGGATGTGGGGCAGATATCTGAGTGAAAGCATTTTCACTGAAACTCACTGAGCATTTGGACGCATGGACCACTGACCTGTTTGCATGGAACCTCACTTAGCTGATCAGAAGCAAACTCAGGGTTCCTGTACCCCCACCCCTCACACGCCCGTGCAGGGTGTGGGCACGTCTGATGAGCATCAGTACGTTCAGGCAGAATAATGAGCCACAGAGCAGCTGCAGCCTGAGGAGCACCCGTGAGCCTGGGAGGGCAGCACCCCACCCCCACCGGCGCCTCCTGTGTCCACCTGCAATCTGTCCCTGTGACAGAGGTCCTCAGAGCCCTTGGGGTCCTTGCCTCCTCATCTCTTTAACCCAGGACAACAAACTGGACTCCCAAAACAAATCACAGAAACAGGAGAAGTGCAGACAGACTCACAGAGAAGAGGAGCTCACGCGGGTAGTCACTGTGGGGAGCAGGGTCTGCTCCGGGCCGTCCTCAAGTCTGTCCTCGCCTCCCCAGGAGATGCCAGGCTCCGTGTCCTTTCACAGCACAGGCCTGTCTTTCCCTGGGGAATAAGCAGAAAGCAACACTTTTGAGTTAAGTCAGTGTTTCCCTTCTTACATCTTTTGGAGGTAAATCATACCCTGTCTTCCCTAGAGTTCAGTCCTGCGTGAGAAGCACAGTAGCTGCGGACACGCCCAGACTCTCAGTCTACATCTCCAGCCCAGACAGTGTGTCCTCAGAGAATCCACTCTTTGGGGGGCACCCTGCCCTTGTCCCCTGCACACCCCGGCCGCGGGTACAGGCAGCGCCTTTTGTGCAGGGACAGAGCAGCGATCCAACCCTCCTGGTGATGTGCTGGTCTCATGGCTCCACATCTGGGCAGGTGGGGTGCCCCTGGCCCCCTGAGTGTGTTTTCCATTGAGGAGAGACCACTGAATAACAGAAAAACACCAATTAAAGGTCCCCAGCGGTATTCCCTTTGCTCATCTTTTGCTGTCTCGGATCTGGGCCTTCCCTCCCTTAACCCTGTCCCTCCAGTTGGATTCAGGAGCTTTGGAAAGACAGAGATTCCTACACAAAGACCCTGAGTTCTCACAGAGCCTGGCCGTGTCCAGGTAGCAATGGCAGATACCTCTTGCGGACTGCACCCTGCTCCTTCACTCAATGGCCGAAGCCCCCCTTCCTCACCCTCAGCCCACCCGCCTGAGATCTGAAGCCACGAGCAAGATACTGAAGACGGGAGTCAGGCTGATACCTGCACTTCTAACACTGCACCAGGCCTTTTGGGGTGATCTGGGACTAGATGGATATCCCACCTGTGCAGGGGCCAGAATCACACAGGACTTCTTTCCCATTGCTCGGTGGCCTGGCCCCTCTGTTGCTTAACTGCAGGACCCCAGAGCACAGCCTCACCACCACCAGTTAGGGGTGATCGAGGCCCATGTCACCCACAGCCTTGGATTTACAGATGCCTTGAATCTGCCCAGTCCGAGACACATCCACAAAAACCCTCTTCTACCCTCTCACACCTTCCAGGCCTCTACGGTCCTCAAACAAGAAATGTCTCTGCAGGAGACATTGTGTCTGAACCTCGGGACCATCCGCATGCCCATTTCTCAGGCAACGGCCGTCACCCCGAACCCCAGCCCCTTGTGCCCACTGCCGTCATCACAGCACTGCCACCTGCTCCTTGGTGTAATCGCCTTCCCTCTTAGGCCACCTCTGCCACAGCCCCCGATCCTTCCCTCTGTTCCGAGTTGACTCGTTCCCATTGTTCCCCGCTACCACCGATGGAGCTTTCGACTTGGAAGAAGTTGTAGCTCCCAACCCATAGCTCCATGAGGCATAGCCAAGAATGGGGGCAGGAGGGTGGGCAGCACCGGTCCTGCCTCCTCAGCTTAAAGCATCTCCTCTGAGGTTCGGGCCACCCTCCAACACTGTGATCTATTCAACAGTCCTCAGGGTACATAGGGACTGATGGCACCTGAATCTTGTGGTGTTCTTGCTTGTGTTGGGGACAGCAAATAACACACCAAAAAGCAAAGAGCCCCTTGCCTCTAGTACCCGTGTCTTGATCCCTTTGACGCCAAGCTTCTAGAAAGGATGGACTCCGGTAGAGTTCCTTTTCGGTTACCTCTGCATCCCTCCTCAGTGATGGGGCGGGGGGGGGGGGGGGGGGGGGGGGGGGGGGGGGGGGGGGGGGAGGCGGGATGAACAGTGTGGCGGGAGCAAAGCACCGGAACAGGTGGCAGCCATGGTGATCCTGAGCACAGGGGAGGGCTGGCTGTAGTCAGGACCAGGTGTGCCCAGGGCCGCTACAGAATGTCAGGGCCAAACCAGGTAGATTGGATGTGGGAACCTCCGACAAATCACATACCTCACTTCTGCTGTGTAATGAACGAGGGCCGCTGGTGACGAAGTTGGGGGTGTAGGTAAGATGAGGCGGAACTGAGAGGCGATGCTCCTCTGGTCTTGGATTTAAGAGAAACAATTCAGTAAGGTTAAACGTTTCTGTTCTCAAGGCTCAGGTGCTCACACACAGGCAGGGCTGTGTCCCTTACTGAAGCACAGCAGGACAGTGTGGAGCCAAGGGGAGGAATGACCAAGAGAGGTGTGTCCTGGGGGATTATAGCCCTGGGTCGGCTGCATATGGAGGGGCCTGGTGGAAGGTGAGGAAGGCTCTGGAGTCTAAAGGGGAGGGGGCCCCAGGAGGCTGAAGGTTGTTTAAGCAGAGGGATTGGGAGGGGGGCTGGTTGACAGGGCACAGCGTTGTGATGCTGGCAGAGAGGAGTGCTGGAAGGCACATCAAGGGGGGCAGGTGGCTTCCTGAGGTTGAAGGCAGGATGGCTCCCAGGGTGACTGATGCTCAGGTGATCAGGAGGAGAACCAACCTGAGACGCGAGAGGCCCCTGGGCAGCCTGAGCCAGCTTGTGGGTCCTGATGTCACCAGGAGGTTTCCCAAGGATGGAGGCTGACGGGAGGCAGGTGACTGTGCCAATGGACCAGGGTGTTCAGAGGCTGGGGCAGGTACAGGGTGACCAGGGACCTGGCACAGGCCCCACACCTGGGGCGAATGGGGCATTGGGGCAAAAGGAGCTGGACATCACAGGTCCTGCCCAGCAGCTGACAGTTTGGAACAGGGTCCGTGAAGGGACTGAAGTGAGGTGGGCTGGGACACTGCCTGCGCCCCCACTTTTCTTCCTCTGGCCCACCTAGAGCCAACCACTCTGACCACAGCGGCAGCCCTCTGCGCCAACGGGCTCTAGGACCTGGGACGTCCCCTGACGTTGCTATGGTTCCGAGGGCGGGACTAAGAAAGTGTCGGAGCTGGTGTTGGGGGCAGGGGTTTCTGGGGCTCGTCCCTGCATCGTCTGAACACAGCTGTCATGGGTGTGGTGCGTGGAGAATGCGTCTCTTGTGTTTTTGTGTTTGTGTAATTTTTGGAATTCGGCAGAAAAACGGGCATTAACTGCCTAGAATGACGGCGCTGAGTTTCTCTGGTCGGCAGGTGGCAGTGTGGAGCCATGAACGCGTTTCTCCGCCCCCCCCCCCCCCCCTCCGCCCTTTGTGGTGCAAAAAAGTGCTTGGAGCCTCTTCTGGATATTCAGTGCATTGTCTGGGTACAGGAGCTGGCCGGCCTGTGCCTTACTGTGGTTGAACTGCTCTATTCATTGGAGTCCCAACCGAAAACTGGGTGGGTACCTTGCCTCCCTGGTATCTTGGCCAGGTAGTTATGGCAGATATCTCTTGTGGATTGGACCCTGCTCCTTCACCCGAGAGCATATGCTTCAGTTATTTCTGGGTGGTCTGAGATCTGTGAGTCTCTTGTGCTTGCAACAACCCGCCTGCACCCCTGCATCTGCATCCCCTTTGTGGGGATCCGGGACTGGATGGATATCCCACCTGTGCAGAGGCCAGAACCACAGGCGAGTTCGTTCCCACTGCTCCACGGCCAGCCCCTCTGTTCCTCACTGAAGCGCGCAAAGCACAGGCTCATCACTACCAGATATGAGAGACCAGGGCCCAGCTCATCAACAGAGCTCAGACTGACCGTTATGGGGCCTTTCATAGAAACTGACTTACGTGTTACATCTTACCCCACTCTCTCCCATTATTTCTTGGCTCCTGGTGTCTCTGGCTCAGTCTCTGGTCTAGACCTTGACAGGCTGCACGTCTGGAAATCCATGCATTCCGGCTGCTAGTCTGTCACTTGGGACTGCCTGAAGTCTCTGATTTGACCCCTAATCTGTACACCCCACACTCGGCGTGGGGACAAAGCCTTTAGCTGGGGAGAGGGGTGGCCTCTGAGTCCCTCGGTTACCCCCGCCCACCCATTCTCCATGCTCCCGCAGGTAGCAAAGTCAGCAATTAGCACTGCCTTCAGCACGCCGCCACCGTGCCACATCACCCCTCAGCCCTGCCCATCCTTCTGAGTGCTCTCTCCGGGCCACCATGCCGACAGGGGACCACTGGGCGCACTCTCTGCCACATCTATGTGTGTCAGATCCGTCTCCTTGATTAAAGGCTCAATTGTCGGGGGCAGGGGTGGCTCTGCCATTCCTCCCCCTCCCGCACTCCAACAGCCGGGCCATCCTGCAGGGGGCAGGCGAGGGCACACCATGGAAACCTTCAGGAGTGGTACACCATTGACTCGGGTTGGCAAGACGCACCTGGTGTGGCTGCTGGAGTGAGGCTATCCCGTTCGGACCTCTGCCAGCTGGGCACGGTCCCCGCCTTCTCTGTACTCTGCTGTCCCGCCGCCTCATGAAGCGGGATGGAAGTCTTGCTCAATGAGGAGCCTGTGGGAAAGGATGAAAGTGGCTGTCATACGGATGTCTGTAGCGTGTTCTCTGACACCCAGTAAACGTCAATGAAAGTGAGAGTCCACATTAGGCCTGCTCACCGCACAGCCCAAACGACCGGGCTAAAGTTCGGCGGCCTTTGTGCTTCAAGAAAGACAAGCCCTGCTGTACCGACCTTCTCCTCTGGGGCTGCGCGTCAGACCCAGCAGGGTCCGTGGAGCTCCCAGGCTCTCTGAGGAGATCACAGGTTCAGATTCTGAAGCCACTTCTGTGTGCAGACGACATACGGTTTTGCAGCAATACGGCTCTGGAGACCACCGAGAAACACACGGCCAGAACGCAGCATTTACGTTCACTGCAGACGAACTGCACGGTCACTTCCCGGGTACACATCATCGGATTCTGGGGGGCGTGGGGACGTAGATGGAGTCATTCATCCCTCTTCAAGTGAAAGGGCATTATGTCCAAATCCCGACTCTTAATAACTGAGTGATGTTCTGGTTCTCATGTGGCAGCCCGAAACTGCTGTTCACAGTCACCACCCCGGGGACACCAGGCGGCAATGTATGGCCCCTGGAGCCATAGGACAGGGGCAGCAGTGCCATTCTGCGGAACCCCCTATGGGGGCACAGACTCTGCTTCCAGCTCTCCGTGGACCACGGGACCCTCTGCCATGACCTCTGCATGGATGATCTGAGCGCTGTTCTTGCCGCAAGGCCACCAACAGTGACTTGACCGTGTCCTCCGGAGCCCTCCCCCCACCCCCCCATTCTAAATCTCCTCCTCTCCATCCAGTCGGATCTGCCGCTCTGGGATTTAAATGTAGGGATCTGAGATCTGACAGAGAACAAGCCCACGTGGATAAGCAAACCTGAATTCTGAAGTCACTTCCCAAATAAACACGTCTATTTGGTCAGTTACGGAGAATGAGGTACTCTGTCAGCAACTCCTTCAAGGGGGATGCTACTCGTGCGAAGGAGCAGGGAAACGCTCACCTGCATTTAGCTCATATTCATAATGGCTTACACATGGAACGCAATGGTCAATCCCACATCCCCTCCCCACACTCTTGGAGCCTTAGCTTGTTGAACCCAGCCTCCTATCAGCACACGTGCATTTCAGCATCCACGGGGCTCCTTCGTGGAGGCAGTCCACAAAACGGCCCCAAAGCACGTGGGCATCAGCGAGGCACTCACACTGCAGACACGCTGTACAACTCAGTGAGAACAGCATAGGGAGGAAAGACCGGGATGCAGGGTGTGAAGGTGACAACATGCATCACGGGAGCCACAACGCAGGAGTTGGGGACCACCGGTAGGCAGTCTCCCTGGCCTCAGAATGCCCCCGAGTCGCCCGACTCCAGGCAGGAAAGGTCAGCACCTTCCTGGGATCAGATCAACGCTGATGGGATTTTGAATCACAAAGTAGTTGAGTCACTCCTCAGACTACTGCTTGCTGTTTGGTCCCCAAAAGGAATCCACGCCCAGGACCCGGCAACGCCGTGTTGAACCTGTCCCGATCTCCAGCACGTAAGGTACATCTGTGAGTTTCCTTTTAACCATTCTTTTCAGAGCCTCCAAAACGGCCTTTTGCTTTCCTGCTGCCTCTCCAGGTGGACCTTCTCCTCCCCCTGCTGTTGTTGGAACACCCCGTGCGGCAGAAAACCGTGCCGATCAGTACCCAGGCTGAGGCTCCGGCCACTGCGGCCGTGTACAAGGCTCTCCCAGGAGGAAGGACGTGGGGTCCCATTCCCCTCCACACCAACGCCGCAAACATTCCACCTACACTTCTGGCAGTATGGACATCCACACCTAAATCTACTCTGGTCTCCATCACCAGAGGAAGAGATTCTGATCGAGGAGTCTCCATTGCACTTGTCCGAGAAACGTTCTCTTCCTGTGAGGGGTCGCCGGCCTTCTCCACTGCCCCGGCACAGGGTTTTCTCATCTGTGGACCGCTGCTGGAGCAGCCCCTCTGGGACGGGCAGGGGAGTGGGTGCCAGGACTGGGGTTCGGGGGACTGGGGCTCATCATTAGCAGTTCTGAGAAGGAAGGGAGAGAGGCTGCTGTCACTTCCTGGGAAGTCTCTCGAGAGGCCATCGGGGAAGATTCGAACTCCACGTCGAGCTGCATCTCCGCAGTGGAGCCGCGAAGGCCACGTCTGTGCTCAAAGCTCCAGGCGGTCCCTGGGTCTGGACACGAAGGGGACGAGGAAGGTCCTCAAAGAGCTACAAGGTACCAAGGGACATGTGCAGCCAGAAGAACCCAGACTGCAACAAATGGTGATAAAACAAGAAAGAAAATCCAATATTATTCCTCCTCACGTTTCTGTCCCTCTGTTTCCTAGCTGTAAAATGGGGATGATAACGCGCCCTACCTCCTAGGATTGTTCTGCGTGTCACACGGGATGCCACATCTCAAGAGCTCCAAATACCGATGGCATACGTTCCGGGTCTTAGAAAGGAGACCCACTACTGCATGCACGTGACATGGAACACAAAGCGACGGGCCACAGGCAACCACGTTAAGGCCCTGCTGACGTGTTACAGAGTATCCTCTAGCATAATTTGAAGAACAATCCATGTGTGACTAAGAGCTGCTCTTCTCCTAATCACTCCTCTACTTTCACAAAGCAGGCTCTTAACTCAATCCTAAGCATCTGCACCATGCTGACACCCCCGCTGAAGTTTTCACCTTCATCCTCCCTGGCTGTTCTTGTAGTGAAAAGTGTGCTCAAGGCTACGGAAATCAAAATGCCTAGGAGGTGGAAGGAAGAATTTAGTCAGTCAGTCAGTCACCACCTCAGTGATCAGATCGGTTGTTGAGGTGTGTTGCAGGGCTTGTGTCCCCGTGACCGTTATTTCACTTACTAAGGGCCCGAAGCAGAAGAGCCGTGATGCTGGCAACGCACACATGAAAAGAGAACACGTCAAGTGCACGTACGTATAAGAAGAAACACAGTATATACAGGGTTTGGTACCACCTGCAGTTTTAAGCATCCACTAGAGGTCCTGGAATGTATCCCTGATGGATGAGGGGGCCTACTATATCTCAGAGAACATCGGGAGAAGATCATTAAAGAAATTAAGATGCTACGTTAGAAAACACCCATTTAATGCAAAAGAAAGCAGGAAAGGAGGAGCCGAAGAACAGGAGACATGAAACGCAGAAAAAAGCGTAACGTCAAACGTACGTCCACCTATGGCAATAAGAACGTGACATGTGAATAGACCGGATCATCCCAGCAAAAGGCAGACATTGACAGAGTGCGGTTTAAAAACAACAAGACGCAACTGTGTCCCCTGCAGAGGTGTCAACTCAGACGCACAACACACTGCCAGTGAAAGGAGGGAAAAGACGTGTCATAAAAGCAGCAACCACAAGAAGCTGGAGTGGGTAACCTCATACCAGGCCTTTTCAAAAAATAACCTTTATTATTTTTTTTCCCATTGCTGTTCAGTCCCCTTATACCACTCTCCCCAGCAGTCACCACACTGTTGTCCATGTCCATGAGTCTCTCTTCTTTTTGGTTCAATCCCTCCACCCCTTCACCTCCCCGCCCAACTACCTGCCATCTGCTCCCCATCTGTGAGTCTGTCTCTGTTTTGCTTGTTAGTTCGGTGTGCTCGTGAGATGCCACATATGAGTGAAATCACGGTATTTGTCTTTCTCTGACTGGCTTATTTCACTTAGCCTCATCTTCTCCGGGTCCATCCATACTGTTGCAAAGGCTAAGTTATTTTCTTTTTTATGGCTGAGTAGAATTCCATGATGTAAATGTCCCATAGTTGTTTTATCCACTCATCGACTGATGGACACTTGGGCTGCTTCCATGTCTTGGCGAATGTAAAGAACACTGTAGTGAACATAGGGGTGCTTATGTTTTTTGAATTAGTGTTTTGGGTTCCTTTAGACGAATTCCCAGAAGTGGGATCCCTGGGTCAATAGGCAGATCCATGTTTAATTTTTTAAGGTATCTCCACACCGCTTTCCACAGTGGTTGCACGAGTCTGCCTTCCCAGCAACAGTGCAAAAGGGTTCCCCTTTCTCCACATCCTCACCACACTTGTTTGTTGATTTGTTTATAATGGCCATTCTCACAGGTGTGAGGTGGTGTCTCATGGTGGTTTTTATTTGCATCTCTCTGATGATTAGTGACACTGCACATCTTTTCATTTGTCTATTAGCCACCTGTATGTCCTCTTCAGAGAAGTGTCTATTCAGGTCCTTTGCCCATTTCTTAACTGGGTTGTGTGTTTTGCTGGTGTTTAGTTTTGTAAGTGCTTCATAAATCCTGGATATTCACCCCTCGTCAGATGTATCGACAAATTGGTTCTCCCTTTCTGTGGGTTGTCTTTTCATTCTGTTGATGATTTCCTTTGCTGCGCAAAAACTTTTGAGTTTGATGAAGTCCCATTTGTTTATTTTTTCTTTCGTTTCCGTTGCCTGGGGAGATGTATCAGATCAAAAACCTTCCACGAGCAATGTCTGAGAGTTTGCTGCGGGGCACTTACTTTTCATATTAAACGCACAACACAGCGATTCTAGTCCTAAAGAACCCTTTGCAACGGAAATGAAAACGTAATGTCCTCACAAACCCTGTCCTCAAACATCCACAGCACTTCTCTCTCTTATAGCCGCACCTGGAAGCAACCCAAATGTTCAACAACTGGTATACGATGACAGAGAAACAGACACCGCACAAAGGATTACTGCGCAGTAGTCAACAGGAAGCACCGATGCGTGTGACAGCAAGGACGCATGTCGGGATGCCGAGTTACGGGGGCAGACACGCAGGCTGCACGGTGTGCGGACTCAGGTAGGGGCGCACTGCAGCGGGCACAGCGCAGGCGCAGAAGCGTCTCAGGGCACGGCAGTGAAGGAGAGGGGTCGGATGGGAAATGGCACAAGGGAGCACTGTCAAATGATGGGCATTGCCTGTAGTTTTATTGTCGCGGTGTGTAACAGTTGTATACAGTTGTCACATTCTGCAAACGGTGTACTTTAAATGTAAATTTTCTCCCTACCTCGGACTTTTTCTTCAAAGGCCAAGGACTGTTAAGGAAAGTACTTAAATACTGGTTATTGTATTCCATGTTGGCCACGACTTTGTAAAAACAAAAGTCTGTTTTGGAGTCCTCCCCAGACCTGGCCCTCCTGCGGTATTCCCGTGTCAGTGGGTGGCACCGTCGCGCTCATTGCCAAACACAGAAACTCGGTCTTTACCAGGTACATCTTCCCCTCCTTCACCTGAACTCCAAATGCTCGCTGACTTCTGTCCACTTTGCCTCCCAAATGTCTGTCGAATGCTGACACCTTTGTCCATGTCTAGCACATCTGCCCTGGTCCAAAAACTCTGTCCCTCTGATTGTCACACCTGCTTTCCAACTGGTCTCTCAAGTCTACTCAGAGTGCCTGCCTCCCCCCGCTCCCCTCCCCTCCCCTTTCCCTGCTGCAGGGCTGCCAATGCTTTTTAGATGACGACCACATTCCCCAAGGGGGATAGATGGAAATAGAAAAACTAAAATAAAACATTTAGAGCAATAGAAGTAAAAAAGTGCCCTTTCAATAAAAAGAAAAAGGAAAAAATGCATTTCCAGTAGACTCACACCTAAGCAAATAAACTATTCTAAGGTAACGCCCTTCAGCTAGCACACCCACCTAGTGCCTGTGCGTAAAACCGCACGAACTCCACGTTTCCTGATTTCTCTTCCTTGAAAGTCTTTTGATTGGCACTCCAGATTGATTCATCGAGAAGTCACACTATTTGGTCCTAAATTACACTCTACTGACAACGGAACTACTTGGCACTGCTTCGTCCCGGGGACTCCCCAACGGGACAAATGTGGGTCTAGGACCATGATGATCTGGCCTCCCGGGCAGTCAGTGTGCAATGGGATGAAATAATTACGAACGCTGCAGGCTAACAGTATAGGGTTGTGCACTAGCAGCAGAGACTACTTATACCTATTTGAGTCTTATCATCCTTACCATCCAGAAAACCATTCTTCTTTTCAGCTTTAAACTGACTGCCGTTTTACATATACTGGATATACACGATTATAATAACTTCAATATTAGGTTTCCTCAATAAAAGCTAAGATTTTTAAATAGACACTTACGAACTACAAAAAAAAAAAAAGACCACGATCCTACACAAGCAGTTCAAGGCATGTGCAACCCCCGCCTACCTGTCTGGCAGCGTGGAGAGCAGAGCTTCCGCATTTTGTCTCTCTTGTTGGCTTCTCTGACAACCTCCAATCTCCCAAGCTTCTCCGCTCACACTGTCCCCTCTTCCTGAAGGCTCCTGACGAGTGAACTCCTGCGCATCCTTCATGTTGCTACTCAACCGATGCCTCTTCCAGGAAGACTTCCCTAAAGATCGAGCTAACGTCATTTCCTCCCAAGCCCCGGAGTGCGCCTCTTTGGTACCACCCACCGCAGGACTAATTTCTGTGTTCATCTGCCATCATCAGATTCACTATTGTCTCATATTTCACATAAAGTCTGTGAGGGCAGGAATGTGTCTTTTTATCTGTCCTTTCTTTTCATTGTTAACACCCAGGCTCCCAGCACAGTGCCTAGACCACAGACGGAGCTTAGTGAATTGTAGTTACATAGATAAAGACTCTCTCTCTCTCTCTCTGTGTTACACACACACACACACACACACACACAAACACACACACACACACTCACAGTTACCATCCTAGTTGTGCAGAACAGTCACCCTGACTTGGACCAGGAGGGTGGCAAGTACGGGTGGTTCTGCTAGAAGCTTTCTGCGCCTGTCGGTGCTAAAGGCCGAGACCTTCGTGCTGTTACCCTGTGGCCCCCCGTTCACACTGATGGCAGGACCTCGGATCGCTCATCACTAAGTGCGCTAATGCCCTCCCAGACCTCGGACCAGGACACCCTCTCACAACCACGATGGACCACTTTATCCCCTTCCCACAAAAGCAAGGCCATAAACCGACCCGTAGCTCTTTATTCCCTCTTAACGTGTTTTCTCGCCCTTGCATTCACTTCCAGGTTTCTTCTTTCAGTCACCCAGTCCAACTCTGCTAATCCCCAACTGATCACTCCAACCCTTGCACCTCGCTTTCTGTGCATGGGTTTCCCAGGGAGGGTGGGCTCGAACGACTGCACTTTCTTTCTTGTTTCCCTTCTGAAGTGGTGGGCTTCCGGACTTGAAAGGTGCTCCCGACCACCCACAGAAGGAGCGGTGCTGCAGGTGAGGACGCGCCTCTCTTCCTCAGGGGAGCTCAGAGCATTGCTGCCTCCTGAGAAGCGCACACTGCCCCACCGCAGCCCGCAGCCCGCAGCCCGCAGCCCGCAGCCCGCAGCCCGCAGCCCGCGAGCCGAAAGAGAGGGCAGGTGTGAGTCCCGACGCACACACTCCTCTCCAGAGAGCACTGTCTCCATTAGGGACGTGCGGGTCGTGTTCGGGTTGCTTTGGGCCAGTCCTGTCCCAGGCAGTTTCTCAACACCTGCAGACTTCGCTAACCTTCCGCCCGGACCTCTCTGCTTCCCCCACATCTCCTCTCTACTGCACTGCAGTTCGGTCTCCTGCTTGGAGAGCACTGACGGGTGTTCCAGCTGACGAGGATCTCCAAACAATATTTTATCCTCAAGCATCATGATACCTAAGACGCGAATCTTCCGAAAAACCATTTTAAAAGTAGTAATAGGAACACTGGCTATGTAACAATGAGGACACAGCAAACAAAACAGTAAGTAATGTGTTATTTGAAAATTATCTAGAGTTTCACATTCGGAGACAACGACTTAGGACACAGTTATTCCCTCCCAGGCCTTTTTCTATGCATCTTTATAGTTGTGAGATTGGGAGGGGCGTGTAATGTGTTTATGATGTCATATCTGTTGAGCGGTTTGCTTAATTAATACCGCAAGCGACTGTCCGTAACGATGATGATGACGAGACTGCTGGTGCTGTCACCGACAGCAGCAAACACGTGCAGAGACCCTGCTACGGATCAGAGACTGTCCCTTGTGACACGTGCATACTGACTGGTCACCCAGGGTACGTCATGCTCTTAAGGAGACATCACGGTCAATCCGCACCCACATCCAACGTAATCTGCGACTGCACGCGCTCACGTGCCTTTTGATGCAAAGAGCACCTGGCACTGAGGTGCCTTCCCGAGTTCAGGGGCAGATCCCACGTCTCTTTAGGGTCCTGTCTGGCCTCAGTACAAATCTGAGTCTGCCCTTGCTGGGTAGGTGACTGTGGGTACGTTGCTGCACCTCTTCAACTCTGTCTCAGTTTCCTCATCTGTAAAAAGGGCTAACATTAAGACGATTCCTGCCCACTGTTGCAGTGAGTACTCACTGACTTCTGAAGGTATACGTGTAGAGCGAGAACCAAAAACAAGGCCAGGCCCAGGGCAAGCCTCCAAGTGTGAGCGTCTATTCTCGTGCCCCTTCACTTCTGCTTTCCACTCCCACCCATGCTCCCTCCCTCCCCTTTGCCCCCCCCCCCTCCTCGCTCCCTGCCCCACCCCACTTAACTGCCAGGTCTCTGCCCCACCCTTTCTTCCCTAGGCCACTTTCCTCAGACTCTCCACTGCTTCCCACTCCCTGAGATTTAGTTCAGGTGATATTAATACATCGGTCTTTTGTTGGATAAATAACAAACAGAAAAGGTAGGCAAAATCAACACAACAAAGCAAGATGTGAAAACCCCACGAGAAATGAGGTGTGACTGGTGAAAGCTTGACTGTTAACAGTTTGGTATCTTTACCTGATTCACATCTTCACAATGTGACGTGGGAGAACTGGCCTGGATGGAAATA
This sequence comes from Macrotus californicus, assembly GCA_007922815.1. Taxonomy (NCBI): domain Eukaryota; kingdom Metazoa; phylum Chordata; class Mammalia; order Chiroptera; family Phyllostomidae; genus Macrotus; species Macrotus californicus. Next base: position 7,237 of record VMDR010012665.1, on the reverse strand, counting down.
CCGGCAGTAAAAGTTGCCGCACGACGAGGTTCCTTGGCCTTGCCATCCTCAGTCTTGAAACTACAAAATATGGTAACCAAGGTCACCCCAGTAAATTCAATGAAAACGAGAAAAAGGATGGAAAACAATGTACATACTCATGTTCCAGCATGGTCCTGTGACCCCCCAACTTCTCCAAGCATTACACAAATCCCACGAACAGGTCGTCGGGGTTCTCAGCCCCCGGAGGCACTTTCCATTTGAGCCCGCGATGGTGCAGCCCAGGCACTGCAGGCAGGCTTCACACCAACCCTCCAGCGGGAGCTGCACACTCGCTGTGGCGATGAAACATGCCCTGGCCCTCGCCCCCGACACTCAGGTCTCGAGTCCCTGAGGACCGGAAGTGACAGTGCACAATCCGTCCACTGAGTCCAAGGTCCTCCTGACACTGTCTCTAGGGACCACGCTCCAGGGAAATGTGGGAATGGCGACGATATTAACAGTGACAACAGCAGCTGGAGCTGGTTGGGAGCTCTGCATAAGCCAGGCACTACGCAGACATCTTTCCCTGTCTTCTCACAGTCAGGGGCCCACTGAAGTAGCTAGATGTGCTACTAACTAGTGTTTCCCTTTTACTAATGGAGAAATCAGGCACAGAGACGCTAAGCGACTTGCTCTGCGTCGCCCAGCAGGAAGTGCTGAAGCCGCAGGTCCGGAGGCGTTGAGGAAAACTCACTGTGGCCTGTGTTTGTTCAGTCAAGGGTCAGACCCAGAAGCCACTGCACCAGGTTTAGATGAACGGCAAACACGTAACACACGTGGATTCTACAGCACAGGACGGCACGGTAAACAGAAACCTGATTTCAACAGAGGTCTTTCGGATGGAAGCAGGACAAGATTGAGATCAGGGTACTTTGTGGAAACGAGGATCTGGGAGCCTCCTCAGAACGGCAGACGGCATGGCAGTGTCCTGGCCGGAAAGTCTGGCCTTGGGTCTGTGTGTCAGAGACGGCACCACACCGCTGTCACTTCTGCACCCTCACAATGGAGGGACAGGCCTGGCAACAGGGAAGGTAGGACCGATGCCCTGTTCCGGGGGTTCCCAGACCACGTGCTCACATCACTCAGAACCCCCGATTCCTTACGAATGGGCCCTCGTCATCCACACCCAGGAATCTTGGTGTGGCCACAACGGTGCTCTAGAAACCGTGATTTTTTTACTCTGCTAGGAAACTCTCGAGAACACTGTCAAACTCCTGCGGGGGGCCAGCCTGCCTCTAATGCGCCGCCTCTCCGGGAGAGACACGCCGTTGAGAAGAGCAGCCTGAAAGCTTGCAAGAACACCACGTGAGGAACCCAGCGCGAGAGTCCAACCCAGGGCAGGGCAGCGGGGCTTTGCGGAGACGCCACGGCCCCACTGCTGTTGCTCCCTGAAGGCTTCAGTTCCTCTCACGTCCATTCTCCCCATGACCGGTGGATGGAGGTAGGGACAGGAGATGACCTTTGAGACCCCATAATGCCACAGGCTTTTCTCAGGGACCGTGTGAGGCATAGGAAGTGGGTTTATGCGACCTATGATCCCCACCTCCTCTCAGCCTTTGGTCCTTTCCTGCACCCAACTCCATTGCACGCAAGAGCAGAGCGACCAGAACTTGGGGCAAATGCCTTCCCCTCACCTATCAGACACCTGCCCCTGCCCCGAGGAGGTCGTCTCTCCCCCTCAGCTGTCCTTCACCTGATCTCACTTGCGTCCCGAGTCACACAGCTTTCTCCACCAAATGAGAGACTTATCCTGGCCTCTTCACTCTGGTGCCCTGGCCTGGAGAAGGCTTGTTCCCACACAGAAGGACCCCCGGCCCAGCAGTCAAGGGCCATGAGCCAGACAGAACCATCTGGGCATCGATGTTCACTGGCAGGGGCACACGCACACACACACACACACACACACACACACACACACACACGGCAGCGGTCAACCAGGAGAAAGAAGACACCCCTGCTTTTTGCTTTTCACAACTGTGGATGGACTCTGAAGGATCTGTGCCGAGTCCGACAGGGAAAGACAAATACTGTATGTTCTCACATACGTGGAAGCCAAAATATCCAAACTCCCAGAAATAGAGAGTAGAATGGTGGCTCCAGGGCCTGAGGGAAATGCTGGGCAAAGCGTACAAACATCCAGCTATCAGATGAGTAAGTCGTGGGGATCTGAGGTACCACATGGTGACCTCAACTAGCAACACGCTATCACGTACAGAAAGTTGTTCAGAGAATCGGTCGTAAGTCTCGTCATCACTCACACAAAATGGGCATGTGTGAGGGGGTGCAGGCGCCGACGAACCTTACTGCCTCATCGTTTCATGACATACACATATATGTGTGTGTATGTAGAAAATCATCCCGCTGTACACCTTCAACTTACATGTCATGTCTCAGTAGTACCTCAAAGCTCAAATGACAAACTTGTCCTCACTCTGCCAAGTGGGCCCCCCTCCCAGCTATTCTCGTGCCCCCTGACATCGCCCCAGGATTCCTTGAACTCACCCTTAGAGGCAGCACACACTGAGCTGGATTCGTCTTTCCTTTCCCTCCCCCAGCGCTGCAACCAGCGTTTAGTGGAGACTGACGTGTAGAAGCCGGGATCTGCGGGCTGGTTATGCTGTTGCTATCGCGGTGCTGCTGTAACCGAACTGCGTGCTGGAATATACGCACGTGCCCAATCACACACATAAACGTACACATCTACATCCATCAACCTATCCGTGCGTACGTAGGTACGCACATTCAAAGCCATGCGTTCACACGGAGGCCACCAATTCCAGTCTAACACCTCAAGGTTTGTCCTCATTTTCTTCTTTTCCACCTTCGAAGATGCCCTTTCTAATGTGAGAGTCACGGCTCCCACTCTCATTATGTATTTACTGAGTCGAGGAATCCCAAAGCATAAAATCCATCCCTTCCCCCACAGAGGCCGTCCTCATGTGCTGTGCTAAAGAATGCCCAGCCCTTGACCTCCACAACCCACTCAGCATGGCATCCCCGAGCCAGTCAGCCTTCCCCACCCAGCCCCGGGGACACCGTGCTTACCCCCTGCGGCTCTGTCCCCCACCGCAGTCAGTGCCTCCGTCTGGATGCGCTGCCCACTGGGCCTGGGCTCTGACCCTCCGAGTTGCTTTCCTTGCTCTGCTGCACCGCATATGACAGCTTTAAGACACAACTGCTCTGGCAGAAAAAAGGGAAATGAAATGAAGGGCGGGGAAGGGGAAAAGGTGAATACGTTTTAGTCCAAGCAGTCAATTAAGGTCAATCGGGCCAAATCACGGCAATACTATGATGCCCGAGCTGTTTTCCTCACACTTCTCCAGCTTCCCCTCCTGCCTCTCTCCTCTGCCCCGGGTCCTCTCTCATCCCTAACATGCTGCCCTCCCTCAGGAGTAGAAACGTCATCATGGGCCTGATTCCTGTATTATCCCAAATTACATCACCAGGGTGGCTGGCACTCATTGTGGATGGTGTCCCCCCACCCCCCCGAAGCTCTGACTCTCAACCCTCTGCCTCTCCTGACAGAGTCGAATGTTTCACCCGTCTTTTAGCAATGTCGGGTGTGGCCAGGAGAGCAAGGTCGGGCCACTTCTTGGAGCCTCGGGTCCTTCGTCTGGAACAGGAGCGTGACCCAGCTCCCTCACAGGTTGGAAGAGAAAGAGAGATGGCAACGCCAGACACCTCACCTGAGCGCTGCGTGCCACACCCAGTGAAGAGGGCTTTACCAGCACCACAGGACTCCCCGATGCCCAGGAACACACCAAGCGGATTCCCCCCTCAGCACCATTGCACTTACTCTTCCTTCTGCCCTGCCAGCCCTTCCCCCAGGGCATCCAGGGCCTGCTCTCTTAGTGCCTCCAGGTCTCTGCTCAGGCATTGCCTTTTCAGGGAGACCTGCCCTGATCATGGTGAGTAAAATACTCTTTCCCCGGACCCGGCCTTATTGTTCCCCACAGCACTTGCCACTCTCAGATAAGTTACAGATTTACTGAGCAACTCCATGAAATCAGAGACTTTGTCAATTTCTTTTCCTTCGCTGTACCTCCAAACTCCTACAGCAGTGCTCAGGCACACAGCAGATGTTCAGAATAGTCTTGGGGAAGACTGACTGGGAGCCGAGCCCTTTACACACATTGCTAAGATGCACAGTGCTCTCCAACATGGGTATTGGCTTCGTTTTATTGATTATGATACATATTGAGGCTCAAGGAGAAAAGTGACTTGCCCAAGGACACACAACCAGGACTTGGAGCTCCAGGTCCCAAAACCCTTGGTCCCTGCAGAGACCTCACAACCAAGAAGATAAACGCTTTCCCCTGAGACAGAGACTCACATACCCCGAGACACCAGGAACAGCTCACCGAACACAACCTGAAACAGATTCTCTGCACGGAGAGCGCTCAACTTGAGTCAGACACTCCCAAACAAAGCAGAGACCATACCCCTTGAGCCAGCCCCTCCCCAGCAGACCAAAGTCCTCATCCCCGGAAACAAAACTGCCCACACCTCACACGCCAGAGACAGACTCCCAAAGCACACAGACACCTCAGACTCCCAAAGCACACAGACACCTCCCAACTCAGTACAAAGACCGCACAAGCAGAAAGACAGAAGTCCAAATAACTCAGAAACACCACATGCCCTTAAGATAACGTCCCCAGACAAATCAGAGAACCTACACCCTGGACACACAGCGCCCAAACAGCTCACATACGACTATACCTTAAGATAAAACCTTCTGCACCCCCAAGCACTTCAGAGACATAACAACTTGGGATCCAGAAACACCAACTGCTCAGAGACCTCATACACTGGGGTGCAGACACCTACAGAGAGACCACACCCAGGGACACAAATGCCCAAAAGCTCAGAAAGTGCACACCCAGGTGAAGCCCATACAGACGCTTAGGCCATGGCACACAAAGTCGCCTCAGATACACGATCCCGTTCACTCACAATTCCCCAAAAGGCTCGGAGTGGTCACGGGTACCCAAACAGCATCTGCGGTGTCAGACCCAGCGAACTGCACCTCGCCAAATGGCCGGACACACTTTACTTCCTAGGGAGAGACACCAAACCGTCTCTCAGAGACCTCTCCCTGGACCTTAACCGCAAGCATCTGTAGGACTGACGGTGCGGTTCCACACGCGCCTGGCCAGGCTGGTGGAGACAGAGCTGGGGTAAACCATACTGAAGGAGCTCCGGTGGAGACAGCACCGTCACCCGCGCATCCGGCGTCGGGCGCCTGCTGCAAGCCAGCGATTGCGCCGAACCTCGCCACCGACCGGGGCGGCTTCGTCAGCCCTGTCCCGACAGTCCGTGGGTGAGTAGCCCAACTCGGACAAAAATTCTACACTCTGAAAAGCCACATCATAACGCACGCACGCACACACACGCACCCGCACCCGCCTCACCCTCAGCTCCAGCTCTGCAATCGACGTGTCACCCCCCGCAGAAAGGCCAACGAGGAACTGGGCAGGCCAAGGAAGAGGGCCAGATTAGGGGTGCAGATGGAACCAGTCTGCGCCCAGGAAGGGCTTAACCCGTCAATCTCGCCGTGGCCAATCACCGCCCAGCACGGTCCCTGATCCTGCCCCCACACCTGGAAACCAATCTCCCAGCCCGCGGCCGGTGCGGCTGGATGTGACCATGTAGAAACGGACGGGTGAAGCCAGAGAAGTGAAAATTCCCGGAGTGGACTGTCCTACCTCTGAGCCCCTCAGTGGTAGCTCCCAGGGAGCAACCGTTCTCTCTCGCGCGCCCCTTGGTGGTGGGAACCTGGAACAGCTCGTCGATGCCGAAGCCCATGGACCATTCTAGGCTGGTCCGCAAAGGGTGGGAGGGCACCGTCAGGACGAAAACCCCACAGTTCGCTGCAGGCTTAGACTCCTGGAAAAATCTTCCTGAGCTGAAATTTACCTCCCTGCAGTGGCCAGTATGACAACCGGGTGCATTGCAAGCGTTTCCTATGTGCCGGGCATTGTGCGGGCTTGTGCCTCCTTGCTAAATGCAGAACAGGTCTCGGGTGGAGGGCGGGGGGAGGGAGGGGACGCAGCCAAAGCTCCCCAGGGGGCAGGCGGGCTAGAGCTCGCGACTGCGTTCGGAGGCCTGGTGTGGGGCCTCAGTCCTTAACTGTCCGTAATAGGTGAGAGGAAAAGCAGGGTCTTTGGGCTTGTTAGGGAAGGGGCCACCTCCCAGGGGCCCCAAGTACACTGAGTCCGTCAGATAAGGAGCACAGGCTTTGTCACAACCTTGTCAGCCCTGATCATGTTCACCAGCAGAATCCTCGGCCTGCCTGGCTATGCCTCTTGCCCCAACTTTGCATTGGAGAGTCATTCTCTCAATCCAAGAAGAGGTTCAGGCTTGATAAAGAACAAAGAGCACTTATTTGAGCAAAACGATTTGCCACCTGGGAGATGCAGGTCCAGGTAGCAACCCAAACTGCTCCGAAAAGAAAGAAAGGCGGGGTTTAGAAAGGCAAAACCCACAAAGTGTAATTCTTTCGTGGAAATGAACCACAGCTGGCTAGGTTAGTGGGGATTGGTTAGTTCCAATACGCAAAAGAGGAAGGCAAAATCTACAAGAAGGAGGTAGAGTCCATGTGTGTCAGTAGAGTGGGTCCTGTTCCAGGACGTTTATGGCTCAGCCTTGAGCAGAGTTTAGCACAAGGTTAGCAACTTACTAGCCGCTCTGACCTGAGGCCCAGCATGTCCCGCTTCCCTAATAGCCTCGGATTTTATTGTGACTTTCTTAACGATGCTTATTCCATATCAGTCTTTTTCTGTCTTCACGTCCTTCTCTCCATATTATGTCAGGCACTATAATGGGAGTTAGGAATCCAGCCGAGTGGAAAGGTAAAGAAACCTTGCCCTCATGGAGCTGTATATTCAGTTGGAATTGTGTATCACACACGCACACAAATGTAAGCAATTTGTCAGGTGTTCTTCATTGCTGCAATTGCAATTCAATGTGAGGGCAGCATTTCTAGAAAGAGAGGCCAAGGAAAGTTTCTCTAAGATTGTGACATTTGAGCTAAAACCTAGAGGAGATCAATATCTGGGAGCAGAGCACCCAGACACAGAGAGGTAAGCGCTAGTGGAGAAGCGTGGGAGTGGAACTCAGCTCGCATATGAGCAACAGTGCAGAGGCCAGTGTGGCTGGCACAGCGTGATGGAGGGAGAGGGAGAAGGTGAGGTCAGAGAGCTAATGGGGACCA
>VMDR010012664.1:0-26177 GCA_007922815.1 Macrotus californicus | reverse complement strand
GAGTCCTCTCCGGCCCGTCTCGCCCCTCCTACCAGTCTGGATGAAAGTTTCTCCTTTAGTTCCTTGGTTGTCGGACTTCCATACAGTTCGATTTTCTGTCAGTTCTGGTTGTTTTTTGTTTTAAAATTTGTTGTTGTCCTTCTTTTGGTTGTACGAGGAGGCACAGTGTGTCTACCTACACCTCCATCTTGGCCGGCCCCCCCCACCATAGTTTTTTGATCCACTCATCTACTGATGGGCACTTATACAATGTCAACTTACTGTTCCATTTTATAGCTCTCAGCCCTCTTTTTTCATACATGGTTACACTAGTGGAGAAAGTATATGAAAAAATTCCTGCCATCAATTTTCAGGTGATGACCATGAAATATAGGATATTTGAAGTAATTGCCCAAGGTCATATGATATTTCTCAGGGAACCTTATTCTTGAGCTGCAAGTTTTTCATCTGTACTGCATTATACTGTACTGTACTGCTTCTTAATCAAAAAGGAGTCATGTGAACATTTTGCTCCATTTCATTCATTTCCGTTCAATTACAAATGCCCTTACTGAGTATTTGCTCTGGGATTTGGAGGCCATAAACAGGCAAATACTCTCAGCTGCTAATCTCCAGATGCACACAGTGGAGATGGCCAGATGCCCCTTACTCTTGAGACTCATTTCCCTGCCCATAGCCTTAGCTCACCAGAGGCAGAGCCCTCTGCAAATCTTACACAGTAGTGTATTGATCGTTTTCTGTTTTCTTCTGTTGTGGAAATAAAGATGCTTTGTTTGGGTTACCTCCAGATCTGAGTTACATGTGTAATCTAAAGAAGACTCGCCAGTACTGGAAGCAAATACCATTTACCTTTTGATTATGGAGTGTGAAAGGGAGAGTAAGAAGTGGGAAGAACCATTCTTCTCCTATACTGTCTACATAGTCAGCTCAAGGAATCTACTGTCCCATGTAAAGCTTTCAAAACTCTGTCTCCTGGTTTCTATTTCCTAATATCACTCACAGGTTATATATACTAATCACTTTTATGAGTAGATTTTAACTTTTTATTGTCACCTTTATAATACATTTTCTGGGTTAATATTAGCTGTTTGACCCTAGTACGGAGGGGAAAGATGCACCATTTTCCTTCTGTGCATTGGAGAAATCTCTGAAGTGTAGGACTAGAAGGAAGGGATAGGGGGAAAGAAAGTGAGGCTTGTGAAGATTCTAGGTTGCTCCAGGGTAATGATCTCGCTCCCAGAAGGTCAATAAAATGTTGAGAGAATGGGAGAATGCTGACCTCAGGGATGTGTCTGGCTTCTGTGCCTCATCAGTAGCCTCAGAGTTTAGATGAGATTCCATTACCATGGAAGCTAACAACCTTTGGGGCATTTGTTCCTTCTTTCTTCCTTCCTTTATGAAATAAGGAAATGCTTATGTAGGCCCTACTATGTGTAGAGGGAACATTTTACAAGGAAAGTCCAGGGGTCTTGGATTCAGAAGTATTGAGTTTACAGCCTCCCTGAAATATCTAGTAGACACTCAGCAAGTCTGAGCCTCCGTTTCTCCACTAGCAAAATTGAGGATGGTAATTGCTATTCTGCTTATGTCACAAAGTGTTTGTGGCAGTCAAATGAGATGTAGTGTGTGACAATGCTTTGCAGAGTAAAAACAAGTCCACCTATTACATGGGAGGCATTACTTTAGCTGCTGTGAGAATACAGAGGAATGAATCAGCCCTTTCCTTAAGATGAGCATGAGGACAGATGCATAGGAAACTTATTATTGATGCATAATAAACTATCCCCAAACTTAGTGGCTTCCAGTAGAAACCATTGTATTATATTTTACGCATTCTGCAGGTCTGGACTTTGGTTGGGCAGGCCTTGGCTGGGTGATCTTTGCTTCTTGTAGCGTCAACTGAGATCACTTAGTTGTACTCAGCCGGTGAGTTCTTCACTTGTATGTTGAGTCCCATGGCATGGTCACAGAAGCATGAGCCTGTGTGGAACTATCTTCCAGGGCTCCTATATGTGGCCTTGTCAGCACAGTGAGTTCAGGGCTATTGGATATATTACATGAGCAAGTGTCACAAGAGAACAAAGTGGATGTTGCATGGCCACTTACAATGTAACCTGAGAAATCACAGTGTGATTTTCACCATCATGTATAAATTCCCAGTGAAAACAGTCAGAATTCAAGGAGAAGAAGAAGGCTTAGGCTTGACATGTTGATGGGTAAGTGACAAGGCCATGTTCTAGAAGAACATGGGAGATAGATGATGTTGTTCCTACCCTTGGAAGATAGTCCTTCCTGTGGGCACTATGACCCACCACTCCCAAATGCAAACTACTCTTATTCTTTCCCTCAAGAACCCCAGAGTCTCACTCCATTATGGCATCAGGGCAAAGTCCAGGACCTTATTATCTAAATCAGGTCAAGGTGAGAATGAAGCTCTTTAGGTGCAGATTCTTGGACTTGGCTCTTCAAGTATAGTTCCTGTTGTCTGAAGACATCAGTGTAAAAAGACAAGTTATGTGACCTCCCCATACTTAATATATAAAGGTAAGACAGTGATAGGATAACTACAATAAACATTACCATTCATAAGGGAAAGTGGCGATGGGAGGCACATAATGGTTGCTGGTCTGGAGAGTAATTCTGATATCCACCTGGACTCATGTTATTAGCATCTTGATTGGGGCCTGTTCCTGCTACCTGGGAATGATTCTCCATTTTATCCGTCATCTGAGCTCTTGATTCTGCCATCTAAGCCATCCTTACTTTTCCATAAAAATGCATACTGTGTTTACAGCTCAACAGTTTTCTCAGCTACTTCCTGTACATATGAAGTTCAGGGACCTAAAAGTCTCTCTTTCATTTTACATTTTTTGGTCCCATTTAGTCTAAATTGACTGTGCTTCTATCATTACAATTCTTTTAAAAACTGTGTGTTTTTTATTAAGTTTATTGGTCATTCACTACATTAGATAAAGACCACCTCCACAGATTACTTGGAGACAGGTTCTTCTCTCCCTTGGGCTCCCTAACAGGCTGCTATGGAGTTTTAGGAGCTATTGTCGCATGCTCCTCAGGTTGCAGAAGGCCACTTTTCCCTGTGAATGGTCTACAAGACACTACCTTAAGTGTTTCTGAGGCCTTAACAAAGGGTTTTACAGTTGCACTTTTGATTTCATGGGTTCCCATTTTCTGAGTAGCCTTTGTGCTTTGTTCTTTACATCAAGAACCTCTATTATTTTTGGAATTTTCTGCTAGACAAGACTGCCTTTAAGAAATAGTATTATTGTTGAATTCAACAAATCATGACTTCTACAAATTTCTTCTAAATTTTTGAAACAAAAGTCCTTTAGTCTCTCTATGCATGTACGCTTACATTCTGGTATACAGCTAAGAGAAAACAGAGTACTTTAATATTCTGATTGATATTTTCTTAGCAAGATCCATCAGTTTGTTAAGTAGATTCTCCTGTTTTCCATATCACTGCTGGTGACAGTTTTGCTAAGTTTTCTGGCACGGTGTAATAAGGGTACTCTTTCCTTCAGCTTCGAATAATATTTTCCTCTTTCATTGAAACTGTTACCATCAGTCTCCTTGAAGCCCGTTTTGTTTCTACTAAAGTTCAAGGTCCCTCTGTGTTCTTCCTGCTACACAGTCCCAAAGGTAATCCCACTTATATTTTCTTTCTAATTCCACTATACTTCCATGTATCAAGTTCTGGTCAAATGTCCTCAAATTGCTATTGTAAACATAAACTTTATTATATTTTAAATATTCCACATGTCATAAATTTGGTCAGAGCTTGGCTTGGTGATTCTTTTAATATTAACTGAGATCACTTGGTGATTCTGAACTGGCTGATGGGTGGATCCTGAGGGCCAACAATAGCTTCACTCACATGTCTAGTGTTTTCATAGCACTGGCTGGAAGGCTGGATGCACTGGGCACCATTGCCAGAGTAACTGCATATGATTTTTCCAGCATGGTGTTCTCAGGGCTGTCAAATTTTTTCCATGGCAGCTGGCTTCTCCTTGAAGAGGGATTTTAAATGGTAAGTGATTCTGTCTTCCAAGGTATATTTGGTAATGTCTTGAAATATTTTTGACTATTTTACTGGAAAAGGGGATGATATTGGCATCAGTGATGCCAAGGCTGAAAATCCCTGTCCTCGAACAAGCATCTCAAGAGTCAAGCAGAAGCTTGATGGCCTGTTCCAACAAGAACCCCAAAGACATGCAGCCTCAGATTAAGACCAGATTCTAAGAAAGCAGAATTAAACTTCACTTCTTGATAGAGAGGGGAACGTCACATTATAGAAGAGCACATGAGATGCGAAATATTGTCACCATCACTTTTAGAAAGTACAATCTGCTGCAGGAGCTTCCAGAAAAATCTGGATGTGATTAGTGCCATGAAAGGGGCGAGTATATGCTATAAGGGTGCAGTGGGACCTGTCACTTTCTGTCAGAAGGATAAAATGGGGTTTCCCAAAAACATGACAATTAAATAATTTTTTAAAATGACAAATTAAACCTGAAAGGATAGTGTTTTGAAAAATAGCCTCTTCAACAAATGGTGCTGGGAAATCTGGACAGCTACATGCCAAAAAAAAAAAAGAAAGAAAGAAACTCGACCACCAACTTACACCATACACAAAAATAAACTCAAGGTGGATAAAAGATTTAAATATAAGTCGTGACGCCATTAAAGTCCTTGAGGAGAACACAGGCAGGAAAATCTCAGATATTCCACATAGTGATATCTTCACCGATATGTCCCCTAGAACAAGGGACATAAAGAAAAGAATAAACAAATGGTACTATATCAAAATAAAAAGCTTCTGCCCGGTTAAAGAAAACATCAGCAAAATGAAAAGGGAACTAACTGAATGGGAAATTATATCTGCCAATAATATCTCGGACAAAGGTTTGATCTCCAAAATATATAAAGAACTCACCTAACTCCACTCTAGGAACACAATCCAATTAAAAAATGGACAAAGAACCTGAACAGACAGTTCTCCAAGGAAAGCATACAGAGGGCCCAGAGATATATGAAAGGATGCTCAGCATCACTAGCCATCAGAGAAATGTAAATTAAAGCCACGGTTAGATACCACTTCATATCAGTCAGAATGGCCATCATAAACAAATCAACAAACAGCAAGTGCTGGCGAGGATGTGGAGATAAGGGAACCATAGTACAGTGTTGGTGGGATGCAGACTGGTGTGGCCAGTGTGGAAAACAGTATGGAATTTCCTCAGAAAACTAAAAATGAAGCTGCCTTTTGACCCAGCAATTCCATTGCTGGGATTATATCCTAAGAAACCTGAAACACCAATCCAAAAGAACCTATGCACTCCAATATTCATAGCAGCACAATTTACAATATCCAAGTGCTGGAAGCAACCTAAGTGCCCATCAGTGGATCAAAAACTATGCTACATTGACATGATGGAATACTACGCAGCAGAAAGAAAGAAGGAGCTCCTACCCTTTGCGACAGCATGGATGGAACTGGAGAGCATTATGCTAAATGAAATAAGCCAGGTGGTGAAAGACAAATGCCATATGATCTCACCTATAAGTGCAACCTAATCAACAAAACAAACAAGCAAGCAAAATATGACCAGAGACATTGAAATAAGGAACAAACTGACAGTAACCAGAGGGGAGGGGAGGTGGAAATAATGGGGAAAAGAAGGGAAAGGATCATCAAAGAACATGTATAAAGGACCCATGGACAGAGCCAAAGGGGGGTAGGATTAAGGGTGGGAGGTGGGGCTGTGTGGGACAAGGGAAAGTGGTGGTGGGAAAATGGAGACAACTGTATTTGAACAACAATAAAAATATTTAAAAAGAATAATAATAAAATAGATATATCTCTTTAAAAAAAGGAAAAGTTCATTTGGGGGGTAGAACATTCTAGATGGAGAGAACAATGGAAATAAAGGTGTCAACTATTAGGGATCAGTCATCTATAGCTTTGGGGCCAAATCCAGTAAAGTTTATTGGAACCCAACCACACTCATTGAGTAATGGACCACAGAGATCATATTGCCCCAGAGCCTTAAAATATTTACTGTCTAGCTCTTTATGGAAAAGTTTGCTGCCCCTTGACTAGTTCATTGATTTATCTGTTTATTCAACAAATACTTGTTATGTGCATACTACATGCCATAAATTAATCAGATGCTGAATATATGATGCTAAGCAAACACAAGCAAAACAGACAATTTCTATCTTAGGGGTGGTATCAGAAATTGCAATATGTGAGAGCTGTAAAGAAAATGAGAAAATCCTATGCTTATGACTATTAAGCATACTGTGTAAGAATGATCTGGGAAAGCTTTTTCAAGAGGATAGCTCATCAACTCACTGGGTAAGACCTGCCAGACAAGAAAGAGCCAGCAATGGGGTATGAAGGATAGAGATAAGAGTATCAAGGAAGGGAAGGAGAGAGATAAGAATATCAAGGAAAGACCTTGGCTTGAGAGAGTGTTTGAAAGGTGGCCAGTGTCAGTGAAGTGTAGTGAGCAAGGTGGAAAATGTGGCATAAGACAAGGTTGAAGGGCAGGCATGGGCCAGATCCTGGACAATCCTATAGGCTATGAAAAATATGTATGCTTTTTAATCTGAGTTTAACAAGAAACCACCTGAGAATTTTAAGAAGGAGAGTTAAATTAAGCAATTTTCATTGAAAATGAAAGAAAGCAAGAAAGAAAACTCTGGCTCCTGGGTGGGGATTAGATAGGAGGCAGATAAGAGAGGAATTGGGAGAGAAGTGAAGCAGCTTATAAAGATTTGAGCAAGAAATAATAGTGGCATGATCTAGAAACTGTGCTTCTTAGACTTTCTTGTGCCTGTGCATGGCCTGGGAATCTTATGAAAATACAGACACTGAGACTACAGACATGGGATGGAGCCAAGATTCTTTGATTTAAGCAAGTCCCAGATGACCTAGTTCATAGACCACACTTAATGTGACAAGGGTCAGGAGGTAAAGGCGTAACAAGTGGATTCTAAAAAATGTCTTCAGAATCATTCATTTTACTAGCTTTTTTATAACTTGAAGTCATAAAGCAAGTTTGCAAAAAAAATAAAATGCAAAAGAGAAAGTCCAGCCCAGGCACTTTCAATCACTATAAATAAATGAGTGTTGAGTGTGAATGCCTTTTACAGAGCTTCAGATATGGGATGTAACCTGGGAACTAGAGTGTGAGAAAAGCACATCATTCCAGCCAGTTAATGAGGAAATGCCCAGGGATAGTTAGTTTCATTAATTTTTCTAATACAATTTTATTAAGTGAATAAGAATGAAGAGGAGATAGTCCCTGCCTTAAGAGAGATATAGTATATTTGAGAATAGATAGACATGAATTTTAATGTATTATGTGGGATGGTATCATCAGGAGACAGTCTTGTTAAAAGGTGCAAGGAAGGAGCTCTGTAGTGATCTCCAGAGCATAAGCAGAGTCAGAGAACAAAGGAAAGTGTTCTAGGGAGAGGAGGTGGCCCAGAGTTTACAGAAAGTATGAGGAGAGACACCTGCTGCCTTTTTCAATGCAAGATCTCATAGAATGAACTGTCTGAGGTACCTTGTCAGACTTCAGACTTATGTATAGTGTATATAGTGTGTATAGTAACATTAATTCTAGTCAATTTAAACTAGTAAGAATTTCTTATGTTGCTAGGACAGACCCAAGCCTAGTATAGATCTAAGAGAAAAGAAAGTTTTGTCAGTAACAATAACTATTGTCTCTTAATAACTAGTAACAGATGAGGACACTGTAGCCCAGAGAAAGAACATGACCAGTTCAAGAGACTCGCCAGAGGCCACGCAGGATGAGAGTGGGAGAACCGGAGTTCCAGCCTGGCATGTCTTGTTGCAGATACTGCCTGTGCTAGAACTTGCGGTTTATTTAGAGACAAAACCAATCTACTTAAAACAATTAGAGATACAAAATCAACATCGCAGTTATAAGCTATATTGCAATGCAGTCTCAAAATGAAAATAGCTTTATTGTTTTTCTTCTGATTATAGAAGCAGTGTTCCCTCTTAGTAAGACAATTGAAACATTATATGATTGTATGGAGCAAGAGATGAACATCCCCATAATTCTGTCGCTCTACCTAGCGCCAGTAATAGCCACTTACTGCTATCTTTCCGTCTTAGGCACGCACATGCACCATCTCACAAAAAGAAATAAGCATTAAGAAAAAATGGATCATACTATATTTAATGTCATGAAAACTATTTTTCCATGCACACTAAGGAACCCTTTGAAGGTTAAACCGTTTCCTGTTCTTCCTGAACCTTTAACAAGATGCATTCACATTTTCTAGATTGTCAGATAATTTCTTGGTCTCTTGATACCCTGTATCTCTAGCTAGTTCAAGTATAATGACCCAAGGACACTAACATTGGTCATGGTTAGTATCATCCTTATTGTTGCCACAGGGACATCATGTTTGCCAAAGGGTCATAGTTGGGTCACATGACAGACATGACATCACAGTACAGGGCAGAGCCATTACCTGGCCTCTCCAGCATATGGCTCCATCCTTTCTTCAGATCACTATCAATATGTTTGTGTGTATGTGGGAAACAAGTCAGGTTTATTTAGATGCAATTACCTGTAATAAAATTACCCATTTTAGGTGTACAGTGTTTGATTGGCTCTGGGAAATGTATACAGTAGTATAATCACCAAAACACTAAAAATTCAGAATATTTCCATTATCCTCAATAGCCCTCCTTCCTCTTCGCATTAAATACCCTTCTCCCATTCCTGCCCCAGGCAACCACTGCTCTACTTTCAGGATCTATATAATATTGCCTCTTCAAGAAAGTCATATAAATGGAATCATAATGTGTGTGATGTTCTGTGTCTGGCTTCAGTCACTTGGTGTAGTGCTTTTGAGCTTCACCCAGGATGTTGCATGTGTGGATAGCTTGTTGCTTTTTATTGCTGAATAGTAGTTAATTGAATAAATAGTCCACACTTTATCCATTCACTGATCACCATGATTGACATTTGGAGAATTTCCATTTTTGGCTATTATGAATAAAACTTCCATGAACATCCACATACTGACCTTTGCGTGGACATACTTTCTATTCTCTTTGGTAAATGACTAGGAGGAGAAATGCTGGTTGGTATGTTCAGTGTATGTTTACCTGGATAGGACATTGCCAAACTGTCTTTCAGTGTGGCTGCAACTTTTGATGTCCAAGTCCTCACCACCACTTTGTAATGTCAGTCTTTGGTTTTGGCCACTCTAGTGAGTTTAATGCTACATCCTATGTTCTTATTTTGCACTTTCCTGATAACTCATGATTTTGAACATATATATTTTTCTGTGCTTCTTATCATTTCATCTATCTTCTTTAGAAAAATGTCTTTTGTCTAGTTTTAAAAGTTGGGTTGTTTGTCTTCTTATAATTGAATTATAAGACTTCTTTACATGTATTGAATACAAGTCTTATATTGGCTATATATGTATCTAATATTGTCCCCTAACTTTTGGATGCTCTTTTCTGGGTTTTTTTTTTCTTCTTCTCTCTCTTTCTCCACCTGGTGGAGGTTTGATGGAAGAGCTGATGAGTGTGTGTGGCCTCTATGTGTCTAGGCACCCAGGAAGCCCCACTGTCTTGTTGGCCCATACTTGGCCTTTAGGAATATGGCAAAATTTAATTTTTTTCTCCTTACTCACTTGTATAACTACCACTCTTTTGTCCCATGCTCTGTCAGAAATGAAACATTTCTTGTATCCTATCTCTCTTTGGAGGGGCTTCTCATTTCCTTTGCTGATTATCCGACTTCTTGTTTGTTACAATGACAGCAACATCATCTTCCTGCTTTCTGTATGATAACAGAATTAGAACTGCCCCCTTCCTCCATGTGAGTGTGATGGAGAGACTCCATTGCTGGCTCCATTTCAATCTACCTCTTCTATCCCTGTGCAGGCCCAGTGGACCCCATGTGCTCCAGACCTTCAGATAGGAGGAGAGGCTAGGGTTTGGACATGTCCACAGTCTCCATCCAGAATGGCCTGGTTGCCAGCATCAGTGACACTTCTGCTAGTTTTCCTCATCTTCCACCCCAACATCACTTGGGAGTGCATTTTTCTTTCATCCTTACTACAGTTTTTTCATGAAGCCTATATATGTGACAATGCTCCAGTCTGTTTTATGTCCTTTCAGTGTCTCATGGCTCAGCTATCTGGACATTTAGCACCAGTTCTGCTGGAGCTCGTCTTATGAGAGTACAAGTTTAACCAAATGCTCAATTCCCTGTGCAAATGGTCCTGGGCTGAGACTTCAAGTTGTCTCCTGTCCCAGAGTGAGCCTCTTCCTTCATCTCACAGTGTGTCTAATCTTTGGCTGTAGTCCCGGCCCCTTTCTCAGCAGGTACATATGACCTGATGACCATCCTCTGAGGTGTTTGCTCTCTCAGGCCCACATTTTAGGGCCCTGATATACTGCAGTTCCAAAAATAAACTCTTTTTTTTTTCAGAATAAAAGATATAAAGCATTTAATTCAAATTTCTATTATTGAATGATTAAAAATGCCATTGGTGATTGCTGGGGGAAGTGGGTATATGGGAACTAAATGGTAATGGAAAAATTACAATAAAGATTAAATATTTTAAAAATGCCATTTGGTGCACTTTTTAATGTACTTTCATAATTAGGAAATTTGCTCTATCTAAAATTATTTTTTGGCTTTTCTTTTTTGTTGCATAGGTGGTATTATCTAAATAGTATATTGACAAACATTTTTAGAATTCCCTTATGTATTTATTTATTTTTCTTCTTTTAATATATTTTATTGATTATGCTATTACAGTTGTCTCATTTTTTTCTCCCCTTATTCCTCTCTGTCCTACACACCCCCTCCCACCCGCATTCCCCCACCTTAGTTCATGTCCATGAGTCATACGTATAAGTTCTTTGGCTTCTACATTTCCTATACTATTCTTAACTTCTCCCTGATGATTTTCTACCTACCATTTATGCTTCTTATTCCCTGTACCTTTTCCCCCGTTATCTCCCTCACCTTCCCTGCTGATAACTCTCCATGTGATTTCCATTTCTGATTCTGTTCCTGTTCTAGTTGCTTGCTTAGTTCATTTTTTGTTTTTGTATTTTTAGGTTCAGTTGAAAGTTGTGAGTTTGTTGTCATTTTACTGTTCATAGTTTTGGTCATCTTCTTTTTCTTAGGTAAGTCCCTTTAACATTTCATATAATAAGGGCTTGGTGATGATGAACTCCTTTAACTTGATCTTATCTTGGAAGCACTTTATCTGCCTTTCCATTTTAAATAATAGCTTTGCTGGATAGAGTAACCTTACATGTAGGTCCTTGCCTTTCATGACTTTGAATACTTCTTTCCAGCCCATTCTTGCCTACAAGGTTTCTTTTGAGAAATCAGCTGACAGTCTTATGGGAACTCCTTTGTAGGTAACTGTCTCCTTTTCTCTTGCTGCTTTTAAGATTCTCTCTTTCTCTTTAATCTTGGGTAATGTAATTATGGTGTGCCTTGGCATGTGCTTCCTTGGATCCAACTTCTTTGGGATTCTCTGAGCTTCCTGGACTTCCTGGAAGTCTATTTCCTTTGCCAGATTGGGGAAGTTTCCCCTTCATTATTTTTTCAAATAAGTTTTCAATTTCTTTCTCTTCCTCTTCTCCTTCTGGCACCCTTATGATTCAGATGTTGGAACATTTCAAGACATCTTGGAAGTTCCTAAGCCTCTCCTCATTTTTTTGAATTCTTGTTTCTTCATTCTGTTCTGGTTGAATGTTTATTTCTACCTTCTGGTCCAAACCATTGATTTCAGTCCCGGTTTCCTTCCCATCACTGTTGGCTTCCTATACATTTTCCTTTATTTCATTTTCCATAGCCTTCACTTTTTCCTCTATTTTGTGACCATACTCAACCAATTCTGTGAGCATCCTGATTACTAGTGTTTTGAACTCTGCATCTGACAGGTTGGCTATCTCTTCGTCACTTAGTTGTATTGTTTTCTGGAGCTTTGATCTGTTCTTTCATTTGGGCCATTGTTTTTTTGTCTCAGTGTGCGTGTTACATACTTAGGGGGCAGACCCTTAGGTATTCACCAGGGCAGGACAACCCACGTTGCTGATTGTGGTGCAGTATGTGGGGGAGGAGTCTGAGAGGGAACAATGCCACTTGTTCACCTCTCTGCCAGCTTTCAGTCACTTCGGCTGCTACCTACAACCAAATTGGGCCCTTCTGGTGCTGATTCCTCGGTGGGTGGGCTTGTGTATGTTCTAGGACCCTGTGAGTCTCTCCAATGAACTCTCCTGTGAGGCTGGGAGTTTCTCCTGCCCCTTCAACCACCACATGTTTTTTCAGTCAGAGGTTTTGAGGCTTTATTTCCCCACACTGGAACCCTGGGCTGTGTGTTCACTTTTGCTCCCCAATTGTTCCTCCTACTTTATTTGCATGCAAATGTGGGACCACCCATTCCACCAGCTGGTGCCTTGCTCATCCCACCAGCCCCCACCTTGCAGCGAGTCCTCTCTGCCCGGCTGCCTATCTCCGCCCCTCCTACTGGTCTGGATGAGTGTTTCTTCTTTAACTCCTTGGCTGTCAGACTTCCATACAGTTCAATTTTCTGTCAGTTCTGGTTGCTTTTTGTTTTGAAATTTGTTGTTGTCCTTCTTTTGGTTGTGCGAGGAAGCACAGTGTATCTACCTGTGCCTCCATCTTGGCCAGCCCTTCTGTATCCAAAAATGAACCCTTAGTTCGACCTTACTTCAGGGACTCTGGTTACAAATGTTAATATTCTATCCTCAGATGCTTACACTTTGCTTCTGAGATACTGTGTTTGTGTTATCCCTGCAGTTAGCCATTGCTTAAAATTAACCTGAAATCGGTGTGGACCAAATGCCCAATTCAAGCTGATTCAAGATGTAGGTTCCTGCTTTACTTGATCCCACCAAAGGCTGTGACCCTTTGAAGCATACAGTGAACTCATTTATTTTCCAGTAACAATGGAAAAATGAACAAAAGCTGGTAGCTTGGTGTTTTAGAAAATTCCACGCATTGCCATGATGATACAGGCAGTGTGGCTGTAGTTACTGAAACCTGTTTCTCTGCTGCTGGCAGTATCTGGTTAATGAAGATGCAGCTCACATGGGATTCCCACTCTAGCTGTGAGGTCTACAGACACAATCATAAAAACTTCACTTCCTGTTTCCGGCACTCACTCTAGACAAGCTCACCACCGAAAGGTTGTTCATGACTCAGTTGTGAGATATGACAAGATAGGTTATTGACCTATTGTCTTGTTGGATAAAGTGAAATATGACATGCGGGATTAAGCTTACCAACCTTGCTCTCTTCCCTCCCTCTTTATGATGAATTGGTCATATTCTGTCTCAGAGCTATAAAACAGTTGGATTGCCTCTCTGCTCCTCCTTTACCACTTTAAAACATTTCTGTAATTAGATTACAGTCCAAAAAGTCCAATCTCCTACAAGAGGCATGTTGTATTGAGGGTTAATAGTCCTGTGTTTATTAAGGACAGGGCCACAAAGTCCAAAATCCTCACATCTCACAATTCAAAAACTAACATGAACACCCCGATTGACTCGGAAAATATATTGGTCCAAGGCCAGTGGTTTATGAAATTTATTCTCCAATTGGCTGATCTCACGAACAGTTGTTTGTCATAATCAGATTTTGAAAGCATATATCTCCCTTCAAGTGATGATTGTGCTGTAACCTCTGGCTCCACGCGCACCTCTGGTCTGGGCAGAGCAGATCTTGGTGATGAGCAAAAACCGTAGCTGTCTTATCAAACAGTGGCAGTTCTCGTTTTGTTTAACAGTGCTGGAAATTAGTTTTTTAGGCACTGATCCTGACAGGTCAGATGTCCAAAGTGGGTGTCTGTGGCCATAAAATCATTGATCCCATAAACAAAATTCTTTCTGCAAAATACAAGGGGAAGTCAGAGCAGAAGCACATATGTACAGACGAAACGACCTGTGGCTGTATGATGAAGTGTCAGGCCTTCTTTGGGTAAAAGGTATTTCTGGCCCCCTATTTATCAAGCTCATCAGCCTCATTTGGCTTTTATTGACTAAAACTTTTTCCTCAGTGTTTTGAACCCAGAGAACCAGGTACCCAGAGCAGGGAGGTGGGATGCTGTCTCTCCTGTTCTTGGTAGGCTACAAGTTTGGGAATCCATTTAAAGGCTTTATTTAATTTTAAAAAATTCCACTGGAGTCTTTTATTTGGATTGTGTCTTTTTCTGTCCTGGTCTTATGTATCACATGTTCAGAGGGGTGGCCTCTCTCAGAAATGATGAAGGTTTACCTCACTGGTCTTAAGATTTGGGCAAGAGCACAAAGCTTTGTGGAAATAGTGGGGTTCACTCAGCCTGTGATTCTGCACTTTGGGCTGTTGTGAGGGAGTCATAACGTCTTGCCCAACATGAAGAATCCCAGATCCTGAAACATGGTTGCATTTGATGTGTTTGAAGGCAGAATTTTTGTTCATTTTGAAGGTTTTTTTTTTTTAATCAGAATATAGAATGCCTGAAGACCAGTGAGAGGGAAATCTGTATTTAAAAAAAAAAAAAAAAAAACACCAAAAATAATAAAAAATAAACTTTAAGCCCTAATTATTTTCAGACAAAAAATAGGAATAATAACATACTTAGAGGAATGTTTTTCCCTCTCGTGAAGTTCTACTTTGATTTCAATGGCCTTACATTGGGACTGTCTGGTCGTAGCTAACATGGTGCCATCCCTCTTTCTTTGTGGACAAAGAGTGCTCGTCTTCATAAAGCTGGGCCTCCGCAGTGGCCACTTCCCTGTCTCCAAACTCAATGAGTTTGTGGGCCCTAGAGAGGTTGTAGAAGGAGCTGCCATGCTGGACCAACTATCACAGTGTCTCTTCCAGGAGATGGGCACCCCCTCAGCCACAGCGCCTTGCAACCAAGGACTGATCTATGGGGTTCTGACTCTCAGATCGGCCTGTGTATCAGCAGATAATTTGGTACATTTGGCTTTCTTCCATTCAGCCAAGCATACAAGTGCACGTGACGGGATTTTGGTTGATTGCCTGAGCTGCTTATTTTTATCAAAAGCTTATTTTCCTTTCTGTGAAAGTAGTGAAAAACCTGTTAAAAACTCTGAGGAGCATAAAGAATAATAACCATTCAAATTGTACCAACTAGACATATTCACACAATACACTTTAACCTACCTCCTCCCACTTTTGCTGCCATCTTTTCTGAAAAACACAGTTAAGGTTGTACTGTGTACACAGTCTTATACCCTGATTCTTTATTTTGTGATTATTAATTTATTTTGTAATAGTTTATAGCAAAATGATTTTCTCCTTTGAACAACCCCTCAACATGGTAGGCAGGGAAGGTATTTTTTTCTATCTTATAGATATGAAAATGGAATTCCAGTGAAGTTAAATTTATTCAACAAATGTTTGTTTACTACCTTCTGTGGTGTAAGCATGGTGCTGTGAAATGTGCTGTCTGAGGTCATTCGGGTAAGTGGTGGAACCGCAGCCAGAACTTAGGTCTGCTGAGTCATAAACATATGCTAACTCCACACCAAGTCTCCATCTCCTTCTACAAATCTACCTCAGTTATAAAATTAGTTGATCTTTAGGAGAACATGGCATTCAAGGCAAGGTTGGAAACCCTGCAATGGGAATAAGCAAGGCTGGTTTCTAGTTTGAAAGTCTGAGACTTGAGAGAGTTTGAGAAGACAGGATTTTGATCCCAGGGGACAGGGTGAGAAACCAGAGAGCACAGCTGGATCAGTCTTAGGGCCAGAATGGAAAGCGCTGCAGATTATTTCTATTTCAGCTTTGTATACACAGTGATGACCGGGCTAAGCTCATTATAAGCTGTGAGGAGTGTTTCCTACTAATGAAACAATAATGGGAACCTGGGGAAGGGGTTTATTGGACAGTCTCTGGACAATGCCCACAAATCTCCTGCAAACAAAAACTATTCTAATGTGAAAAAAATTAAAAATAAGAGTTTAGCAGGTTCAGTTGAAGAGAAATGGCATTTTGGGCAAAAGAACTGGATATAGAGAATCAGGAGGGAATGTGATGCACATGAGAAAGGTCAGGCATTTAGGGAGGCGTGGAGTGTGCTGTGGCTATTTAAACTAAAGTGAAGCTGCGGTCAGGCTTGGGTCTGAAAGAGGAAAGCCTTTCTTGTAGGCCAAGCTTAAAAGTGTTAGGGTTTATCCTGTAGGAATGGGAAGTCATTGGGGCAATTTAACTAACACAGTTCATGTGTAAGTTTATTTATTATAAAGGTACCTTTCAGCACCTTAGAAAAGGACCATAAGAGAGGGATTGAGGATGATCAATGGGGAGACTGTTGCAATGCTCTGGGACAGAGGTGCTGCTGCCCTGACCCAGGCGGTGGGCTAGAAGCATAGGGTGGTGTGGGCAGGCGTTGAGAGGCAGAGAGCTTCTTGGAGCTGAGCTGAAATCCTAGAAGGACCTGGCTTCATCCCAACAGCTTCTTCCAGCCGCTATTTTCTATTCTCATGACTAATTACAAACCCAATGTAAAGACAGGTAGAGCCTGGTTTATCAAGGACACACAGAGCCCCATTGCAGGCACCTTCCAAGCCAGGGCGTCACAAAGTCGAGATGTCCCTTCACCCACGCCAGGGAGGTTCAGCAGCAGGTGTTAGAAATTCAAGTCCTGGTGCAGGCAGAATATTCAGTTCCTGGAACAGATACATGATCATGAGGACTAGATTTCCTCCATTTCAACACTGAGAGTCATTGAAGTGGGCTGCTGAACCTCCCTGGCATGAGTGAAGGGACATCTCGACCATGTGATGCCCTGGCTTGGAAGGTGCCTGCAATGGGGCTCTGTGTGTCCTTGATAAACCAAGCTCTACCTGTCTTTACATTGGGTTTGTAATTAGTCATGAGAATAGGAAATGGAGGCTGGAAGAAGCTGTTGGGATGAAGCCAGGTCCTTCTAGGATTTCAGCTCCAAGAAGGTCTCTGCCTCTCAACGCCTGCCCACACCACCCTATGCTTCTAGCCCACTGCCTGGGTCAGGGCAGCAGCACCTCTTGTGCAACAGACCACAGATCAGGGTTAGGCGGAGGAGATACAAATGGCCCAAATACACACCAAGAGTTCCCTGAGTCCATATAGGAGCGTGCAAAGAAGGCAGGAATACCTTGACTCCTTTTGGCTGAGTTTGTTCTCTACCCTTTGACCAGCATTTTAATCCACCTGCAGGATTTAAATCTGGTTCCAATGCTATTTTCTGAGACCCAGTGGAGAGAGAGCCATGAGGTTTTCTTCTCACTATTCCAGTTCCCAGAGTTTGGTGTCTTTGATGTTCTTGAATAGGATATTGGAGAGATTTTTGCTTTGCTCTTTACTCCACTGTTCCTAAAATTATTTAATGGTGTCCATGGTGATCTCCTCAGAGTACACAGCCATGCTCTTAACTAAATGACTCATTCATCACTGCCAAGCATCCTATTAATTTGGAAGGAGTGGGTCTTAGTTGGTATCATGTCCTAAGTGACAGAAGGAGTTTCCAGGTTCATTTTAAACAAGATCTAGAACGATATATACCATTCTGATGTTCCTGCTTGAGGCCTCAGGGTTGTAGTATCTTCTAGGTGGATTGATACCACAGTTCTGGAATTGTGGCCTCATAGGCATGGCTCAGTGTGCAGATCTTGCCACAGATGTCAAGACTATGGGAAATGCTGGGAGAGTACAAGTGTCTTTAAATGGCCCTATTGGTGGCACCTTTAGGGCCCCTGGTAGCACTTTTCTGCAGAGGGGTGGTTCTTCTTGGCTTCACTAGGGGTCTTGTGTATTTTCCCTGATGAAGAGTAGATGTTATCTGTGCTAGTATGAATCTTGAACCCCTTGCTACTTAAACGGTGGTCCATGGCTCAGCAGCAACAGCACCTGAGAGCTTATCAGACAAATAATCTTGGGTCCTGTAATCAGAAAGTGCCTAAAAAAAGTTCATGGGTGTTTTGTATGCCTGTCACATTTTGAGGATCACTATTTTAGTCTGTTCATGGTTCATAATCTCGGATATGCATTAGAATCACCTGGAGAGCTAAAATATCCATATCTAGTTCACCACAGATTAATTAAATCTGAATCCATGGGGCCTGACCTTCAGAATGTTTTAAAAGTCCTCTTAAGAGATTCTAACATGAAGCCAAGTTAGAGGCCCAATGACCTGGAAGAGTAGGGGTTATCAACCAGGATCATGGGGAAGTGTTAACTTCCACATGAGGAAGTGCTGAGATCCTGATTAGGTTGGCTTGAGATGGGGGCTATTATGTGTTTACATATCACCAGTTAGCAATTGAGAATCATTAATGACATGAAAGTTTCATCATTGCTGCCCAGGCCCTGCAGGGATACAGGGAGGGGAAGCAGTTGCAAAAACACCTGTTTTCTATTGTTTCTGAGCCAAGATGGGGTCTCTGCAACCATGTGAGTGTGCCTATCAGAGACACATCGGACTGTTGGATAGACCCTGCAGGCTCGGCGAGGGAGGGGTATGGAAGATCCAGAGCCCATGTATTCTTGGCATCTATGTGCACGTCAGGGAGAATGATGAAGTTTGCATTACAGTGAAGACAGGCAGTGAGCACTTGACCCTCCTGGCAGTAGGCACCAGGGGGCAAGCCAAGCTGTCCACGTGGGTCTTTGTTACCAGCTTCACTGCTGAGTGTCATCCTATGCTGGCTGGTAGTGACAATGGCTGAACTCAAGGTCTCTCTGACCTGGGTGAGTCTAAGGAGTAATTAAAGAAAGAGGACACTCTGTGGGAGACACAGTGACATGGCTTCAGTGAGTGGATAGAATAAAACTGGACATTCCAGAAACTAGTTTTTACCCATTGGTTTCACTTTAAGGATGCGGCAAGCCCTCAAGATCTGGGTGGGCTGATGGGGAATTTAAACTTGTCTGTCACACTTTTGTCCTTTCTAAGGGTTTAACATCTTAAATGGCTCTGGGTCTTTGAGAAACTCAGAAGGTGCAGTCCACCTACCTGCCTGACTCAGAATCCTGGTTTAAAAAGCAAGTTCCAACAGTGGGCACATGTGCTCCGTCCCTCACACTGCCTTTTTCCTTCACAGCTGGCGACGTGGGACTCAGAGAAGGGCCTGAATGGCAGCCTGCAAGAGAGGCCCATGGGCAGCCGCCTCCAAGGACTGACTCTCAAAGTGGTGACTGTCTTGGTAGGATCATGGGCCTATTGGGGCTTTTGAAGCAGAGGCTTCTCTCTGTTGGATTTAATGCTGGATTTGGAGAGAAGGGGATCTTGAGTAGTGGCTTGAGTTTTCATAAGACCTTTCACTCAAATAATTTTGTGAGTAAGAAAAGAAGAGTATATTGGAGTCTCTGTCCCAGGACCTCCTGCCTCCGAGGCCTCCCATGGAGGTCACTGGGCTTCTTTAGGGAAGGACCACTAAGCCAGATCTGCTGCTAGGCACCAAAGCAGGCAAAGCTCTACTTGATCTTGGATGTAAAAAGGATCTTGACCTACTCGTGGTTCTTAGGATAGCTTTGCTCACAGCCAGAGTCTTTAGAAAGATGCTGGAAAGAGGATATTTTCTCAGCACCCAATACCCCTGATGGGCCTGTGTGACACACAGTTCATAATGAAGACTACCTGTTGCAATTTTCCTGCACAGTTGTCCTGGAGTCATAGACTTTTATATCTTGAACTTAAGAACATCTTGCTTTCAGTTTCTTTTTAAAATCTTTCTAGAACTGTAGCCAGTGGGTTCTCTTATTAGCTGGTCACACGTGGTCCAGATGTCCCCTGTCCTAGCAGGCACTAGTGTCTTAGCTCTAGAAACCTTCATAGCAGTGATTAGGCACTCCCTGTACACACACCCAAACAAGCATTACATCCTGTTTCCCTCAGACAGATTAAGTTAAGGAGATACATTCTTTGGGTTGTTTGCCAAAAGGCTTATTCTTGTTCAGTTTCATAGGGTGTGGTAGGGAAGACTGAGGTGTTTTCCAGGTGGCCACATGCCCTACGGCAGCACACGTGACTGTGAATATGGCATGATTTTGGACTTGGGACTTGGGATTTAATCTTATCCTATCCTTTGACTTATGATATGATCATGGTCCATTAATCGGCATCCATTTTCTAGTACAACCTGATAGATGCAATACTGTCATCTCTCAATCTAATAGCATAGAACTTTATTGTTATTTATTATCTTGGAGAGAAATACACACATTTCTTGTGTGAGTACTGAAGAATTACGGCATT
This sequence comes from Macrotus californicus, assembly GCA_007922815.1. Taxonomy (NCBI): domain Eukaryota; kingdom Metazoa; phylum Chordata; class Mammalia; order Chiroptera; family Phyllostomidae; genus Macrotus; species Macrotus californicus. Next base: position 5,861 of record VMDR010012664.1, on the reverse strand, counting down.
TCCTAAGGACAGAATGCTGACTGTCACAAATGAAAGAATGAAAGCAAACCTTATTGTCTGGGAGATGGAGTTCTGGGAAGAGCCTGAGATAATATAACATAGGGCAAGTAAATCTTTGTTCCTGCATTGACAAGCTGGCCGGAGGGATCTTCCTGTTACTGTATGCTGAGTGCCCATAAACTGCTTTAGGGAACGGCAGAGAGGTTCAGACTCCAGGCCTACATTGGGTAAATGAATACATGCACGTGTCTGCAAACATTCTGAAGCTGCATTTCATCAGATTGGTCTCTTCAGCAATACTCTGGAAAGATGTTTATTAATTAACCTGTTAATTAATTGAAGAACATTCATTTTGTTGTCCTCAGGAGGAGCCTTTTGTGATGGTGGCTGAGAACATCCTTGGGCAGCCCAAGCGCTACAAAGGTTTCTCCATAGATGTCCTGGATGCACTAGCCAAGGCCCTGGGCTTCAAGTATGAGATTTACCAGGCCCCTGATGGCAGATACGGTCACCAGCTCCATAACACCTCCTGGAACGGGATGATCGGGGAGCTCATCAGCAAGGTAGGTCCCAGAAGCATGTCTGTCGGGTGGGGCACCCTAGCCTGCCTCTGGGATGATATCCACATTTGGCCCATTGAGCAGGTGGAACCTTGGGACCAACTAAACAGACCGCAGTTACCACTCTCCACATACTGAAGCCCTCTTTGTTTCAACACCTCTCCCCACCATACCGTCTGTCCTTTTGTTTTCTCATTTCCTGGTGCTCCTTGTTTTCCTTCTGTGCCCATTGCTCTCATTCCGTTAAAGTCCATCCACTGTGCCTGCTCTGTAATATACTCTTCAGGACCGCCCCCCCCACATTTGGACTGAAATAGGAACCTAGTTCCCAAGGAGGGTGGGTACTGGTGAGTGCCTAATCTCTCCCACATGACCCATCAGTGGAGTGTGTATGCATGTGTGTGTGTGTGTGTGAATGGGTGTGTGTGTTTGCATTGCTCGTATTGCGATGTGGTGTTCCTCAGCTCTTCACACTAATTTAGAATCACTACTCTTCCTGCTGCAGAGCCTGAGTCCTCACTGAGACCCATGACATGAGGCCAGTTCACTCTGTTTACATTCTTGTCCCTGTCTTCCCATGACCTCTGGGTCACTTTCTCACAACCATAGATGATGGGGGCATCTGACTCAAGCCCTCCCTCTCCACGGTTACTGTCACTCCCGACCTTGATGTTTCTGATGTGCCCATGGACAACTGGGATCACAGCTCTTTGAACGTCTCACCTCCAGTGACCTTTGCTTGTTCTTCACTCTAGCACCCACACTCATGCATCTTGTTAGCACCTTACAGGTTGTTGTCACTGTCCCGTTTTATGACTACAACCTATTGTACTTCAGAGTGTTTGGGCCTTTGCTCCTAAAACACAGCTCTTGTGCTTTATAAATCCATAAAGGCAGAGCTGAGGCTCCTCACTCTCCAACTTTTCCCAGGCTTTAAAAAAACCTCTTCATAGTATAATTTATGTATTCTAAAATACACCCATTTCAGTTCAGTGATTTTTAGAAAATCTACTGAGTTGTGTGACCATCTGTATAATATAGATTTAGGTTACCGCCATGACTCCAGTGAGATCTCCCATGCTCCGTTACAGGTGGTCCCCTTCTCAGCCCCAGTGCTAGGCAATCATCAGTCTACTTTCTGTCTCTACAGACTTGCTTTAATGAACGTTCAGCATAAATGGAGACCTATATTTGTGGTCTTTTGTGCCTGGTCCTTTCCACTTAGCGCATGAATTCGAGGTCCATCCTCCTCTAAGGTTTCTGTGCCCTTCTCATACTTCATCTTTTCCTGCCTGGTGTGCCCTCTGTAGTTGACCAGACAAACCCCTGTGATTCCCTTCATCCCTGATGATTCTCTGTGTGTTTGATCTCTTCTTGCACCCCAAACTCTGACTTGATACTGTTCTCTCTCCTGTAACTCTGACATGCAGGTTGTTGCATATAGTTAGGGAAGAAAATCACAAATACATCCAGATGGATGTATGAGCAATGCGTGACTCCTACCTCAGCTGGGCCTTTGAGACGGCCTGAGTTTCCACAGCTTGTTCTTTGTTAGGTCTTTTGGCATCATTTCTTGGGGAATGTTTCAAAAGTTTACCTTTCCCCTCAAGCAACCTAACAACCTATCCTCAGTTAAAAAAAAGAAGATTGTACTCCTACATTACGGAAAGAAGTGAAGACTTTTGGGCATGAAATTCTGCTTCCATCTCCTATGAAATTCACATCTGCAGATACGGGCCCTCACCGCCATTTTAGAGGGGGGAGTTTTTCCTTCGGCTGCAGGTCATCTTCCCACCTGTCAGTTCCCTTGTGTCTACTCTAGACCTGGCTTCATATAGTTTCCCTCCTTCCTATATTGTAGACCTATCATACTCCACTAGACCTCTTTCTCAGGCCTCTTTCACTTAACTGTGCTCCAAATTCTCTAGATCCTAAAACAGACAAACACAACTTCTGGATCTTGGGTTTGAGCTAAGAGAAGCAAAGGTAAAGGCTGGAGATATAAATGTGCCAAGTGTAAGAAGAGAGTACCAGCATCATCACCTCCCACATTTTTCTCTTTTCTCTAGATGGGTTGTTGGATTCCAGTGTAGAACATCAATAGATCTGTCCCTCTAGCCCACATATTGAACCTGATAAAATCTTTCTATATGTTTCCCCAATTTGAATGTGCAGGTTAGAACTGTTGTTATAATTGGTCATTTTATTTATTTATTTATTTAATATTTTTTTATTATTGTTTAAGTACAGTTGTCTCCATTTTCTCCCCACCACTCTCCGCCCCACCCCGGCCCCCTGCCCCGCATCCATCCTTACCTCCCACCCTCCATCCTACCCACCTTTGGTTTTGTCCATGTGTCCTTTATAGTTGTTCCTGAAAACCCCTCCCCCTTTCCCCCCCTTTCTTCCACTTTATACCCTCCCATCTGCCCTCTGGTTACTGTCAGTTTGTTTTTAATTTCACTGTCTCTGGTTATATTTTGCTTGCTTGTTTGTTTGGTTGATTATTGGTCATTTTAAACTGAATCTAATTATGGGGATGCCTCCTACTTCAAGGCCCAAGAGCTAAGATCAAGATGATCACTGTACATTTTAGTGCTCTTGTGCTTGAGGGGGTACTCTAGCCCATGACTACCTGTCAATGTCCATCTAGGCGTAGGGATCCTAACCTCCACCAGTCTTGGCAGTTTTATTTCTTAGTCTAGTTCTTTCTTAATGGGGATCTTTGATTACCCTTAAAATTAAGCCCATCTTAGAAAGCAAGAATCTTGGTAGGTACATTTAAGGTCACAGCACAGCTTGCCCAGAGAGTCCCTTCACAACATAGCATTACTATATGAAGAATCAACCATGTATCTGCAGGCCACGAGTTAAGGGAGGTGGAAGAACAAAAGAAGCAGAGGACCCCTTTTTTCTTGGTGGATGTTACTATCTGTCATAGAGTCTGCATATAAAACGAGCAGGGACTGATATATCAATGAGGTTCAAGGTAGTTGTAAAACTCACCACCCAACTTCTAAAGTGTTTTAGAAAAGAAAGACATTAGCGTGTGCTAATGGAGTTTGGAGAGGCTTGACAGAAAAATGGAGTGTCTCTGTGGCCTTGGAGAATAGGTCGGATGCAGGTACACCTAGAAGAAGATAAAAGGAACTTCTTGGGATGTGCTGCTGCTGCTGCTGCTGCTGGTGTCAGTGGTGTCAGAGGGAGGTACCAGCGTAAGAAAGGAGATAGCTGAAGGTTGCTAGGGGGAACAATAAGGAACTGAAGAAAAAAAACTACAAGTTATACAGAAATTAAGAGGCTTTATGGACTCTTTTCTCCAGAAAGAGGTTTCCAGGAGTTTTGAGTGTTTGGCAGAGAAATTCGCAAGGTAAAGGAGGTACTAACAGACAACTTAGTGTTGGATTTGCCTTAAAATATTCTAGGTCACAGGGTGTCAACTCAAAAATCCCATTTCTTCTGAACAGAACAACTCAAAGGGCAGAGGTAGACCTTGACACAGGATGAAACCCTGCAGTCAGCTGAGGACTGTGGTCTGATGAGATGTTTCTGCCTTTCAGAGAGCAGACTTGGCCATCTCTGCCATCACCATCACCCCGGAGAGGGAGAGCGTTGTGGACTTCAGCAAGCGGTACATGGACTACTCGGTGGGGATCTTAATCAAGAAGCCCGAGGAGAAAATCAGCATCTTCTCTCTTTTTGCTCCATTTGACTTTGCGGTCTGGGCCTGCATTGCAGCAGCCATCCCCGTGGTTGGTGTGCTGATATTTGTGTTGAACCGGATACAGGCCGTGAGGACTCAGAATGCAGCCCAGCCCCGGCCATCCGCATCCGCCACTTTACATAGTGCCATTTGGATCGTCTATGGGGCCTTCGTACAGCAAGGTACCTCCCTTGTTTCCTGATGGAGTAGCCCCAGGGGCCTGGGAGAATTTTTCCACTGGCAAATTTCTCAGATGTGTGCTGCCAAAGTCATTTTAAATGCAATTTTATTTAATCTCTAGGACAGTCGTGATATTATGCCGCACCCAATTTCTCTGAGTAACATCAAATAAAAATTAAATGAAATGATAACAAGGAACTCAACTTCAAATCCTGATTCTCCACTTTAGATAAAATTAACTTTGGAGTTTTGCTTAGCGCTTTCTTCCCCTCCCACATTAGACTGATTGCCATGCACATGGGGTTGTGAGATGAAACTGAATCTTGCTTAAATTGGAAGTCTTCATGGGGAAAACATGACAATTATTTTTCCAATCATCTAAGCAGTACTCCAGCCACTCTTGAGGTGCGATGTCTCCTATCTCTGAGAGGTCAGGGATATAACCTGCAGAGTTACAGGATTGTGCACTTTTGCCCAGAAACAATGAATTGGGATCTGAATATGCATCTTGGCTCAGTTTGCACCATGGCAGACATGTATCATTTGTTTGTGAGGTTATATGAGAATGTTCAGTAGGAGCCTTTTTTCTGCTACCATGTAAGGGACCAAGGAGGAAAAAAGCTGACCTCAGAGTCAGCTTCTGCTGGAAAGTCACATGCAGTAATTTCTGAAAACCGTAAGGAAAAATATTATCTAGTGAGAGCTGAATATTAATAAATGTGATTTCACACACTTTATTTCTGAGGTTTAAAAGATCGGGAACCCTCCAGGAAGAAGGTAGTTCTATATTTATAGCGTTCTTGAGACGACTCTATGTGAGGTTGACATTGGAAATGGACCTTACATCAACCAGGTTGTGGCATGGAAGTTCTCAACACAGTGAGCTAGAGCCTCCTCACTGGAAGATTCAATATTAGAACTTTATCCTTGGTGTTTTGACAAATACTGTATCAGTAACAGGCCAGTCCTGGCTTTTCCATATTTTGTGGTCCTCCATCCCTTTCCAAGATTGGTGGTCTTAGGGTTCTTTCCCAGAATTGTCACAGCCCCCCATAATAAGCTGGCATCACTTCGCTACTTCCCAGCCCATCACCAGTGGAGGCTCCCTTTGTCCAGATCACCTCTGTGGGGAGGGGAGTGAGAGCGGAAGCCCAGGGCCAATCTACTTTGCCTGCTTCCCACAGGTGGCGAATCCTCAGTGAACTCCATGGCCATGCGCATTGTGATGGGAAGCTGGTGGCTCTTCACCCTCATTGTGTGCTCCTCCTACACAGCCAACCTTGCTGCCTTCCTCACAGTGTCCAGGATGGACAACCCCATAAGGTAAGAGAACCCCAGCTTCCTTCCAGAGCTGGGGTCATTCAGCTCTGAGAGGGTGTAAAGAGAGGATGCGAACTTGGTGCCACGGAGGCAGAGAA
>VMDR010012663.1:0-26200 GCA_007922815.1 Macrotus californicus | reverse complement strand
TTTTAGTTCATGTCCATGGGTCATACATGTAAGTTCTTTGGCTTCTACATTTCCTATACTGTTCTTAACCTCCCCCTGTCTATCTTCTACCTACCATTTATGCTTCTTATTCCCTGTACCTTTTCCCCCTCTCTCCCCACCCACTCCCCTGATGATAACCCTCCATGTGATCTCCACTTCTGTGATTCTGTTCCTGTTCTAGTTGTTTGCTTAGTTGTTTTGTTTTGTTTTTAGATTCGGTTGTTAATAGCTGTGAGTTTGTTGTCATTTTACTGTTCATAGATTTTGATCTTCTTCTTTTTCTTAGATAAGTCCCTTTACCATTTCATATAATAAGGGCTTGGTGATGATGAACTCCTTTAACTTGACTTTACCTGGGAAGCACTTTATCTGCCCTGCCATTCTAAATGAAAGCTTTGCTGGATACAGTAATCTTGGATGTAGGTCCTTGCCTTTCATGACTTGGAATACTTCTTTCCAGCCCCTTCTTACCTGCAAGATTTCTTTTGAGAAATCAGCTGATAGTCTATGGGAACTCGTTGGTAGATAACTCTCTCTTTTTCTCTTGCTGCTTTTAATATTCTCTCCTCTTTAATCTTGGCTAATGTAATTATGATGTGCCTTGGCGTGTGCTTCCTTGGGTCCAGCTTCTTTGGGACTCTCTGAGCTTCCTGGACTTCCTAAAAGTCTATTTCCTTTGCCAGATTAGGGAAGTTCTCCTTCATTATTTTTTCAAATACGTTTTCAATTTCTTGGTCTTCCTCTTCTCCTTCTGGCATCCCTATGATTTGGATGTTGGAACATTTAAAGATGTCCTGAAGGTTCCTAAGCTTCTCCTCATGTTTTTGAATTCTTGTTTCTTCATTCTGTTCTGGTTGAATGTTTCTTTCTTCCTTCTGCTCCAAACTATTGATTTGAGTCCTGGTTTTCTTCCTGTCACTGTTGGTTCCCTGTAGATTTTTCTTTATTTCACATAATGCAACCTTCATTGCTGCCTGGGTCTTTTCTATGCTGTTGAAGTACCCAGTGAGTTCCTGGAGCATCCTGATAACCAGTGTTTTGAACTCTGCATCTGATAAGTTGGCTATCTCTCCATCAATTAGTTGTATTTTTTCGGGAGCTTTAAACTGTTCTTTCATTTGGGCCATTTTTTTTTTTTGTCTCGGCATACCTGTTACCTACTAAGGGGCGGAGCCTTAGGTGTTCACCAGAGCAGGGCAACCCAGGTCACTACTTGGTGATGCTGTCTGTGGGGGATGGGGCTGAGATGGAACAGTGCCACTTGTTCTGCTCTCTGCCAGTTTTCAGTCACTTCTCCTGCTACCCACAAACAAATTGGGCCTTTCTGGTGCTGATTCCCTGGTGGGTGGGTTTGTGTATGTTCTAGGACCCTGTGGTCTCCAAAGATCTCTCCTGTGAGGCTGGGAGTTTCTCCTGCCACCTTACCCCCCACAGGAGTTTTCAGTCAGAGGCTTTGAGGCTTTATTTCCCTGTGCTTAAACACTGGATTGAGAGGTCTATCTCACTCCCTAGTTGTTCCTCTTGGTTAATTTGCATGCAAATGTGGGACTGCCCAGCAGCCAGCCGCTGCCTTGCCTCAAGTCCTCTCCACCCCACTGCCTGTCTCTGCCCCTCCTGCCAGTCTGGATGAATGTTTCTTCTTTAACTCCTTGGTTGTTGGACTTCCACACAGTTCAATTTTCTGTCAGTTCTGGGGTTTTTTTGTTTTTAAATTTGTTGTCCTTCTTTTGGTTGTGTGAGGAGGCACAGGGTGTTTACCTACGCCTCCATCTTGGCCGGAAGTCCCCAATTTTTTAAATTCTTTAACATAGCCTAAAATTAATTTTGGTTTACACAACTGAGACTAAGTCCAGGTTTTCAGGAGGAGTTTTAGGTTCAATTCTATGGTCACCATCTTTGTGACCTTAGGTATATGTGTGCCTTTGTGAGTTTCTGTTTCTTCCATCAAACAGACAAATGAAGGCTAGGCTTTGTGTTCAGTAATTTTTAATGTGGGCAGAGAAAATTGTAGTACTGATTGTGTGCCCACCAGGTTCATAGGGTCTGACCTGTGACCAGATGCTCAGCTGTTGGAAGTTGATTTCAGATTGAGCTCCAAATGCATTAGCTGCACAAGACACTGCATCTCAGAGTCTGGTTTCCTGGTTGTAAACATGGGCAATAACACCCACTCTCAGAAGTTGCTGAGAATATTAAATGAAACAATGTACAAAAATCACAGGGCTAGCTATTGCAATAATTTCTCACCCAAACCACCTGTCCTTTTGGAGGACAGCACTCTGACATATCCTTTGAAAGAGGTGATTGCTTGATTATGAAGAGTAACTTTGTTTTCTAATTCTTGCTACCCAACTGTAACTCTTTCCCTGCAGAGGGAAGGAGGATGTGGGGGATGGGGGGGAGGACGGGGTGGGGAGTGGCTGGTTGTTTCAGAGGCACTCACTGAAACAACCCTCTATATCGTGGTCCCATCCGGCAGGACCACGTGTTGTTGTGGAAGGCTTTTTCTATATCCCCAGACAAGTGACAAACAAATTCACGTGGACTAAAGGAATCCGGTAGAGAAAAAGGGGATGTGTGTGCGCTCTCTAAGTGAGAAAGTGCTAGGGCCTGCTTGGCCGCTCTCTCAGAGGGAGAGAGGGCCCTTACCCCTCACCTGGACAGGCTTTTATTGACCCTCCAGGATGGTTCTCATTAACTATGCACAGGTTCACTTTGGGTGGATACTTTTTACAGATAACAGAGGAAAGAATGTTGCCAGTTGCTTCAAAGAGAAAGGTCATTTACAAATGTAAAGGGGAGAAGGCTGGGCTGTTTACATTCATGCTTGGGAAGTCTAGCAGAAGTCACAGTAAACTTCTGCTGTTTCCATCCCAGATGAGGGAGTTTTTGCAAGAGCAAGTTTCAAAGCAGCCTAGGTACAATGCATGCCTGATTCCCCATGGGAAACCTATCCACGGATGTTCCCTGCATGCCACTCGCATCTGGTCTGTGTTCAGAACCAGAGCTGAGCCACAGGTCACATCACACACGAATAGGTTCCCTATAATTCCCCCTTGGTTTTTAGTTATGGGGCTACAGTTGCCATTGCCAGGTTGAATCGTTCCCTGTATTTCTCCTTTTGTTTTTAGCTAGGACCGCTATAGATCCCACAAAGCTTGCTACTTGCTGGTCCCTTTCACAACCCTGGGAAAATAATTTGCAAATGCAGCAAAGTACACAAAGCATTATTAGAACCAGTAAACAACCAGTAGCTCCAAAGGCCCACACTCTCAGGTTGAGTCCATCAAACCAGTCTTTTGATTGTCACAGAGGGTTTGAAAAACCTCTTGCTTAGTCCAGCATTGAATGTCCTGCAGCTACTGATGTAATTCTAGCTGCAATTTATCAGTCTGTCCTTTTAAATTGGTAGAAAAAGTCCCTTTTAGGTGATGTTGAATATCACTGCAGGAGAACTGGTTGGAATTCCATCTCAGTGGGATGACACAGCTTGGAGAATCCTGGGTCAGGAGAGTCCAATGGGTGGAGGTGGATCGCTGCCAGGGAAGCCTTTTCTATGAAATGGCTTCGTCCTCTTCGTCAGCAGCTTCCAAAGGTCCTTCTAGAGAGGAAACATAACCATACCCTCTTCCCCAAGTTAATAGTGCATCTGGGTCTCTTCATTTTACTTCCCTTAAAGGGTCTTTGTAGGAGACCAAAGGTTGAGGGCCTGGAGCCCTGTTTTGCACAAGGTGTTTGTCTATTGGTAACTTTAAATTATCATTACAATTAAAAAAATTGTACGTATATATTGCCAGCATGGTTAAATTCTTGGGGGATATATTCTGACTCTCCCCTTTTTTGTTTATTTAATAATGTTTTAAAGGTTTGGTGAGCTCTTTCAACAATTGTTTGACCTGTAGGATTATAGGGGATACCTGTTTTATATTGAATTCCCCATTTTTCTTGAGAAAGCCTGAGTGGTTTGTTCAATATATTCCAGGCCAGTATTAGAATTGATTTCTTATGGAGGGCCTAGGTGGCTGGAGGCCTCAAGCTTTAACATTCTTTGCTGATTCCCCACTGAGGGGAGTGGTCTGTAGCACCTGAGTTAGTGTCTGCCTGGAAAGACAGGCACCCTGCTGTTTCTGCAGCTGCAATGAGTTTGAGCAGCGAGTTAATTACTTTACTGGTTCAGGACCTGGTATTTTTTAGGTCTAGAATTTACAGTATTTTAAAGACTAGATGTTTATTATTCCTCTTACTTTCTTTCCACTTCTACTTCCCTTCTTTAATTATTCACTCTAATGTCCTTTCTACCCACGCCACACATGAATGTGGTGTCTATATTTTTCTTTTATTCCTTCTAACCCTTCCCCTTCACAATTCTACATTTTCCTTTCCTTCACTTTCTTAATTCCTTCCTTACAGACTATCCATGACTTATTTGAACTTCGTACAACACACATAATCCATATAACACTCCAAAATAAGCATAATTTCTTTTAAAACTTAAGCCTGATTAGATTGCCCAACATTTAATTTAAAGAGTATATTATGAAATGAATAGGGGCATAGTGAATAACTTCTGTTTGCCAAATTATTTGAGGCTGCAACCCTCTGGGGTTAACACCTAGAGTAGGGTGATTTGCACTCCCCAGAGTGAAGAAGTTTCTGCCCCAGATGTTAAGTGGGGTGAGAAGTTAGTAAAGCTGAATTCATCCAACTTGCCCATCTGTATCAAAACATTTAACACACTACACACTTTTTCAGGGTTGAGAAATGTCCCCTTTTCCAATTGTAGAAATGCAAAAATAGAAACCCCTTTTTAAAAAATTAAGCACACTCAGGCCTCCCAAAGCATGGAGGCTGTTGTTCCTTATCTCAGGGAAGACCTGGCTCCCTCCTTCAGACGTGCTGCCTGCGCCAGTTCTAAGTTTGCTGCTAGGCCCTGCGTTGCGTGGAATTGTGGCCCCCAGGGTTGACCCTGGTGGGTAGGCCGTGGCTGTGGACTGGCCCTCGCCAGCCTCCGACCAGCACCCAGTGGTGGCCAACTGCACCCCCGCGCTAGGTGGGGGGAAGGTTGCTTCCAGGCCCTGGGAGGAGGGGGAGTGAAGAGAATCAAGTCCCTCCCTCCGGTCGCAGAGAGACTCGGCCCTGCTGTGCTGCGAGTACATGCACAGCTGCGCCCCCGCTGGACTCACTGGGCGGGGCTGTCACACTCGCTGCAGCTTCGTCCACCCACGAAGAGAGCCTGGCCAGTGCACATCGGTCCCTTGTCTTTGTTTAAGCTTTTTCTGATTATGAGGGCTTCCCTGCCCTGCTTTTCCCCATATTTCCAAATCTAAAGATCCCTTATCTGGGAGACATCCAGCAGCCTTTAAAAGCTGCTGAATTGGCCTAAAACATTGCTCCTGTTCTTTAGAAGAGCCCTATTGATATTAAAAGGTTCCTACTTACTTTTGATTGTTGCCTTTTCTAGACTTCGCCGCCTGCGCTGAACCCTAATTAGTTACCTGGGAATACAGTGTGGTGGGTCGAAATGTGCTATTGGTGAGAGACAGGGAGAGGGTCTTGTACTCCAACCCTGCTTATGGATCTCGGGTCATCCCCAGGTGTCTAGAATTGCAAGGGGCGGCTCTAAGCGCTAGGTGACCAGTCTTTATATCGAGCTTCCCCATATGAGCCAGAAGCTTAATTAAGTTGTTTTGGAGGTCCCTATAAGGCCCCTGCACATCTGGGGAATTGATCCCAGACATCCTCGCAGAGGCTCCGACTCACATAGGAACACCCGATTTCTGCAGCTGAGGGGAGGAAGTGCCTTTTATCTTCGGAGCTTGGCAAATGCCAAAAGCTCTCATACAAAACCTGTGACTAACACTGAATTCTCCTGGAAAGCGATCTTCCGAGTCCAGTCAAAGTGGAAACATTCATTCACTGTCCGCTTTTCCTGATGCAGGCAGGCGAGGGAAAAGGCCAGATCAAAAGGCCCAAGAGGCAGCTTGAAACAAAGGATTTGCTGAAATGCTTGTAAATAGCCCTTTAACCAGTTACTGTTTCAAAAGCTGATTAGAGGGAAAATCTTTACTCTTTCTCCCAAGCCGAGACCTAGTTGGGGGTTGTGCCATGCGGATGGATGCTTGGGAGAGAGAGATCAAGGCTCCTGCTTACTAAAGAGGGTATGGAAATAATGCAGAGATAATGCAATTGCAAGAGGGCGACCTAGGAAGAAATCCCTTTTTCTCTGAATTCCAACACACCCCACGATCTTACTGAGAAGCCTCGGTGCCATTGGCCCTTACCTGGGATGATAGGTGCATTTTCACCCTGTTGGTGTGTTGGTTCCACAACCGTGGCTCGAAGCCTCCGGTCATCCCTGTTCCTGGGTGCCAGATGTCGCGGTCCCGTCCAGCATGACCACATGTTGTTGGGAATGCTTGTCCTATATCCCTGGACAAGTGGCAAACAAATTCACGTGGACTCAAAGAATCCAGTGGAGAAAAAGGGGATGTGTGTGCACTCTCTAAGTGAGAAAGTGCTAGGGCCTGCTTGGCTGCTCTCTCAGAGAGAGAGAGGGCCCTTACCCCTCCAGGATGGTTCTCATTAACTATGCACAGGTTCACTTTGGGTGGATACTTTTTACAGATAACAGAGGAAAGAATGTTGCCAATTGCTTCAAAGAGAAAGGTCATTTACAAATGTAAAGGGAAGAAGGCTGAGCTGTTTACATTCATGCTTGGGAAGTCTAGCTCAAGTCACAGTAAACTTCTGCTGTCTCCATCCCAGGTGAGGGAGTTTTTGCAAGAGCAAGTTTCAAAGCAGCGTAGGTACAATGCAGGCCTGATTCCCCATGGGAAACCTATTCACGGATGTTCCCTGCACGCCAACACGCATCTATCTGCTTTCAGAACCAGAGCTGAGCCACAGGTCACATCACACATGAATAGGTTCCCTATACCTCTACCTGTCCTGTTGGAGCTCCCACTAACCATTGTACAAATTCAAAAGAGGATCCAAGAGGTTGCTCTCCTCCCTGGCAACATACAACAAATCACACAGCAGAGCTGGGATCTCCAAAGCCCTGCTACTTCCATAGCCCTGGCCTCCTTCAAAGCACGAGTTACTTCTGGCAGAGGAAAAATAAACGAAATAAACTATGAAGCAAAAAAAAAAAAATTCTTACTGTTTGTTGACTTTGTAGTAATAGAATCACAGCAAGTACTTCTTTTCTTATAAAAGAGATGTGTCTTCTAGCTCTTGGGAGCCAGTGGGATGTGCCTCGAGGGTCACAGCTGTGAGAGAGAAGAGCTGTACCAGAGGCACCTGCCCAGCTTCAACAGGTGCCAGGGCTTCAGCCTCGGCTGTTTTCTGGGTAGCAGCAGGTAGAGCCGAGGAGACCCTGCCATCTGTCCTCCGAGTCCAGCTGTTTCCCACGAGGCCCTGGTCAGTCCTTCAGCCGGGCATCCTCTGGAGGCTGCGTCCCCACAGAGCAACTCCACCCTGTGAACTGCTTCCCAAATGTAAGAACACAGAGACCCCCAGAACCCTTACACCCGACACTCCTCAGAGTCCAATGCCTAGAAACAGGTCTTTCTGAATAAGAACCGAGAGGGAGCAAATATGAAAAAGTCTGAGTGTCCAAAGGCAGATTTTAGCAATCCCTCCATATGGCATCATGCTCTCAAATGCAAGGCCGTAGGAGGCATCAGACGCATGGGCGGGAGGGGATAGGAAAGTGAAATGTGAGGTCAGTGAAAAGAAGGGGGAACAAGACTTTGGAGGCTGAAAGGGCCTGAAGCAAGGGTTGTGCTGAAATTCACACAGGTCTGAAAGTAAGCTTCTTCACCATCCTCCGAGATTGAGGAAGCATTTCGATCGATTCCTCCTTTTCTAGGTAGAATGCCACATCTATGGCTCACTTCTCTCAGGATCCATGCTTGTCTAAAATGTGTTATTTTTCTGATAGCAAAATCTATTTTTACTTTACATTTTTGGAAATGCTAATGTTAGCTGTCCACATGCCCCAATAATTATGTTTCCTGTTTTATTTAAATCGCATTTTGTTTCAGTTTTAGGTGGCGTACATAAATACATATAATCCAATTAAAAAGAGAATTTAAAACAGGCAGATGAGCAAAATATGGCAGAGCAAAGGAGAACAGAAAAAGTGAACAGGCTTTCATATATTTACATTTATGTAAATTCATATATTTATATCTATTTACATCAAGACCCTTTGAGAACTGACAGTGACTTAAGCAAACCATGCAATAACAAAGTTTTAGTGCATTTAAAATAAAAAGACATCATATGTTTCATGAAAAGCTATATTGTATTTACATGAGAGGGTGGAGTTGTGAGGAGGCACAGACCTGGAAGTTTCCGAGGTACAGGTAATTATACTTTTTTACAGTGCACATATTTGTTTTGTGCACTGTTTGAGAGTCGACCATATTTTTTATATGATAAAAAAATGTAATGTGTGTAGGTGTGTTGAGGGTGGGGGAGTCCTGTTTTTCCTCGTTACCTCTGAAGAGTTAATAAAATCACTTGAGACCTCGGGGTAAACCAGTACCCAAGCTGCCCCTACTTCTGACATAATACTCTGTGCCCACAAGTGCACTGAGGACTGGCCGACTGACTTGCTGACCAGTATTTTCCTTTTTTTGTTGATTACTGTGACAACTTCAAAAAGTGTTTCTGGGTGTTTGTTTTCCCCGTTTCTGCCCAGGGCCCACTTTGAGAGTGCACTGAGAAACTTTTGTAACGTTGGCCATACATTTGTCTGTGACAGCATTTAGTTAGTGCTTCTGGATGTAAGATCGACCTTCACACAAAGGGTTAGGAAGAAAGTGGAGTGGAAGAGCAGGCAGGGGGCAGGTGAGGCCTGGTTATGATGAACTGGTAGCTCCATGAGTCAGGAATGCCTAGGACTTCAGGAAAAGCGACCCATAACTCAGTCACACCTGAAGGCGTCAACCACAGGTCACATGAGCAGCTCACGGGGTGGCTGAGCACTAATGATGCTTCTACCAGCATGCGCTAACTTCAGTAAACATTTGCTCATTATCTGGAGATCTTGAATTCTATTAGGGGCACACTGCATTGTTCAATATTGTCATGTATAAGATTTAACTCAGTTATCATTAAATCGTCAGTTAAATCTTCTCTAGTTTCTGTGATTATCTACGGTTAATTAATTTGGATAAAAAATTTCTTCTTTTGAGATACACAGAAATGCATCATGTCCCCTTCCTGGATTCCCAAGTTAATACACAAATAATGTAAGCTAATTACATGGCAAGTTCTTTATTCTAAGCTCCACACAGACACAGATATGTATTTTAGAATCTCTTCAAGTTTCCAAATGTAACATTGTTCCCATAGATTGCTCCAGACCAGTACTGGGTCTTGAATTAAAGGAAAGAAAATCAAGGCAGTGGGTGGGGACGGGGGTGGCAATAAAGACCCACTCAGTCTACTCTCCTAAATTCTCCTAAGCATCAAATAAGCACTTTACCTTGGGATTCCAATTAAAGTCACTTTTGATCATTTTCCTTAGATACCCCACAGAAATAGGCACATAAATACAACTGATAAGATCTGGCAGGGTTATTAGCCATCGATGTCAAACTCGATCACGGAAACACAGAACCCCCTGGTCATATGCTGATACGTAGTAACATCTGTCAGTCTACCGGATAGACATGGAGGGAGAAGTGAGGTGGTACTTGAGGTTCCTTAGTAAATTCTCTCTTTCGTAAGCCCTTAAGAATTCTTAATCGCATTTCCCCAAAAGCATTCATTGTGACCAACTATGTGCATTTCTCTGCTGCTATTGAGGAAACAATAAATTGTTATTCTTCACTTTGAATTTTGTTCATGCTAAGCACCTGGGGAGATTTTTTTAAAGCACTTGTCATAAGGACATTAAACTATAGCGAGAAGATAACATATATGTGTACATCTAATTCCTATCAATTAGATTGTTGTTTAAATGTGGCTCTGAAGACACAGTTTGATGCATCTAACTGTGCTATGAATAGCAGACTTAATTCGTCAATTGGAATTTGGTGTAAAGAAACACATGTGGAGAAGCCAGGGCCTCTGACAGCAGCAGCTCCTCTCCAGTATCAAACAGCAGCCATGGGAGGTACCCTTGACCTCCTGTTGACCCAGGGCTATTGGCCCTTTAGCCACAAAGGAAAGTAGCGAGGTTCATATTGAGAACCTTCTGGATGCCCCGAATCTTCACCTTTGTTCAGCTCTCTGGAGACACATATCTTAGTGACACGTTTTATCTTTTCCGTTCCCAGCTTTCTTCAAATACCCCGCTGTGGGACCGTCACCCATTACTTCGTTTAAATCCTTTCCAAGTGGTTTCTGTTTTGGCCTGTGCATATTCTTGTGCATAATGAGTTGCCTCTGCTTTGTGTGAATAGACCGTTTATTTGCTTGCTTTCATAGGATATTCACGTGTCACAGAATGCACCCTCATTCAATGCTTTTTGCCCACCATCCTTTAGTCATTTACTGGCTCAATACGCCCTGATTCAACACACGCCATGTGCTAGATTCTGAGCCAGGCACAGGGGACACAAATCTATGTGCTTCCTGCTGTCTGGGAATTCACAGACTCCTGCTGGAGACAGACTGGGAGGTCCAACACGTAGCGGGAATGCAGATCTGAGCGTGTGAGCACGGCGTTGTAGGGGCACCGAGGAGAAGCGCCTGCCCACACAGCGTGCGCGGCTTCAGGACTTGGCCTGACGCTTCCACCCCAGACTTTAAACTTGCGATAGTTTTCCTTTTCAGCCTTCACCTTTCAACTGAAATAATCCTAGTTTGTTCCTTTTTTACATCAAAATCTGACGGAAGCTCTCGATTCTTTACATTGAACATTTGTTATATCTTTCTTGGCATTTGACCTGAAGTTTAAGAACATCTTCATTGTGGACACATTATAAAAAGTCAAGCGAGCCCTGGCTGGGGGGCTCAGTGGTTGGAGGAATTCCCTGTCAGGGTGCATGGCTGGGTCGCTGGTTTGACGCCTGGTCGGGGTGCGTTTGGGAGGCAACTCATCAATCTGTTTCTCTCTCACATCGATGTTTCTCAATCTCTCTCTCTCTCTCTCTCCCACCCTTCCTCTCTTTCTAAAATCAATAAAAAACATATCCTTGGATGAGGATTTTGTTTTAAAAAGTCATGCTTATGCCCTCAAGCTATTTCACTCTTAAATGCCAATCTAGTAAACTATTCAGCAACACAAACCGTAAACTGGTCTTATTTTCCCTTGAAATTCACTTAAATCGTAAATGTTGAGGACTGCGCAATCTGGAGTCTGATGTCGTGAACTGACCATGTGCCTGTGTCTGTCTGACCACGTTTCGGGTTTGCTGGAGCTGAAGTTGCTCACATTGTTTCATAAATACTCAACCACGTTCCCAGAATGCATAATGTGTCATGCCAAGCAACTTTTCCTGAAAGGGTACCAGCGTTCTCCTATAAGAGATTTGAGTGCACACGAAAGTATCAGCGACAGACCAGTGAGAAAAACCCCAGGGTCACCCGGGCCAGGCAGATGGGTGCCAGCAGCTGGCTGACTTCAGCTTTTGGAAAACGAACAACCACTCCGAAGTCGGCGACTTCAGCCTGTGAATACTGACCGTGCCTTGGCTGCTCTGGCGGCAGAAGGCGCTCGAAGGCTTTCGCTGCAGTGCTTTTACGGTTACTTTGACAATTTCTTTCGGAAGGTGTGAGAGCAAAACTGATAAATCGCACGTGAGAAACCTGTTCTCACATGTTTACAGGTCACGAGCACAAGGAGGATACATATTTGGTTAAGAAGTGTTTATGGGCTGAGTAAACACAAAGCAATAAAAGTATAAAATTAAATACACTGATTTATGCCACTTAACTGCCAACGTTGGTGCCCGTAGCCCACTCACCTGTACATCTCTGGCCACGTGCCTGCGCACTTGCTGGCTCCCCCGCTGGAACTCTCCCCACAGAGCCGCCCAGCTCACCCACCACCTTTAGGCCTCCTGGTCACTGCCGCCATTCAAGGAGGGGCCTCCAAATAACCTGAGTTACCAAGCACCAGCACACTCACACGTGTTCCTGTTGAGACCTTCCATCAAACCTAGAACCACTGGACAAGTGCGTTTACTTGTTAGTTCATTTCCTTTCCCTTGCCACTAGAATTAAGCACCATAAAGACAAGCTTTTTGCCTGTTTTGTTCTATCTCCAGCTCCTACAACAACTCATAACAAGTATTCATTGAATGAATTATGAATTTCAAAACACTGACTTGGCTTCTCATCAGTCATTAACTTGCAGGGAGAAAGATACTGGGTGCCTACAATGTTCCCCCAGGAATGTAGAGGGTGGTCAGTAAATAAGATTCTGAGCAGGTAACAGACGGACAGACCCTTTTGTTTTCTAGCTGTGGTTACTAGTTAGGAAAAAAATGTCAACAATGTAGACACAAAGTTCTCAGAACATAGGACACACTAAGGGTTCTCTGGGTCTGGGCAATGGATTGAAAATATGTGTGGCTTAATGTGTAATTCTGATCCTGGTGTTAAATCATCCCAGAAGATATATCTTCATTTTCTATTTTTATTTTTTGTCTGTTTTTTTTTTGTTTTTAATCTTTATTGTATTTTATTACCATGTAGTCCCCTTTTACTCCCCTGTCCCCAGCAATCACCACACTGTTGTCCACACCCATGAGTCCATAACTCTGTGCTCCTCCTCCTGGAAGTCAAGGGGCTTCCTGGAGGCAGTGGCGGTGGGTCTGCAGCAATGTACATGCTCATTTCAGACACTGTCAGTCTGACGGAATTTGATCTTCGATTTCAAGTCCATTTTCCCTCTTTGCTCAATCCCTCCGCTCCCTTACCTCCCCCCGCCCCACTAGCTGGCACCCTGCTCTCAATCTATGAGTCTGTCCCCATTTTCCTTGTTAGTTTAGCTTGTTCATTAGATTCCACATATGAGCGAAACCATATGGTATTTGTCTTTCTCTGGCTTATTTCACTTAGTATAATATTTTTAATTTTTAAAATTGATTTTGAGAGAGAGAGAGAGAGAGAAACATCGATTCATTGTTCCACTCATCCATGCACTGGTTGTTTGACCCCTGCATGCACCCTGACCAGGGCTTGAACCCACAACCTTGGTGAATCAGGATGATGCTCCAACCAACTGAGCTACCCAGCCAGGGCACAGATGTCGCATCTTTAGTGTCTGACAATGGACTCAGGAGCAGTAACAATGTGGAGAGTAGGAGGACAGGGATGTTAAGTGGAGCACGTTTCAACAGCACTGAATGCTGCGACTTGAATTCGAAGATCAAATTCCATCAGACTGACAGTGTCTGAAACGAACGTGTGCACTGCTGCAGACCCACCGCCACTGCCTCCAGGAAGCCCCTGGACGTCCAGGGGGAGCACAGAGTTACTGTCCCCCCCACCCTGCCAAGACAGGAGGCGACCAAAGGCGGTGCCCGCAGAGGCTGAGGTGAAGCTGGAATGCGGTCAAATCCCCGGCCCTGTGTGAAGACGGCACTCCCTGATGCACACAGCTTCAAGCCGATGTTGTGTCCCAGGGGGAGGGAAGAAACGGGCTGGAAGGACGACGGGCACAAGCCTTGCGGCGGACGAGAGTGGGCGTGGACTGACCGCACACACTGGGCCACGCCCGCCTCGCCGCGCCCTCCGTTACAAATCGCGTGTCTCTGTGCGTGTAGGTTTACGGCTTGACTTACACGCACTGAGCACTGGTTTAGGATGGAGGGGAGGGGTACGTGCTGCTTCGCAGAAATGTGCACACAGGCCAGGGGAGCTCAGCGTGTGTACACGTCCGTCTGCATTCCTGCAGTCCGCCTTCCCCCAGCACCTCCAGTTAACCCTCCGGCAGTCCCGTCCCTTTGTTTTGCAGTCACCCCTGCGTCAATGTCTCGTGCTCTTCGTCAGTTTTCTTCCTTTGGAAAATAAAAGAAGGTTACACAAAAGGAGCGTTGCCCGCCCTTGCAACTTGCCCGTGCGGGTTTAACAGCTCCTCCTGCAGACGTCCTTTGCGGCGCTCCAGAGACCCGAACGGCGATGAACGGCGACGCTGCGGGGCGATCCAAAGCAAGGAGCTGAAGAAGCCACACTCGCTTTTGCACCTGAGAATCGACGTTCGATTCTAGCACAGTCCCCTTTTCCAAGTGGCCTCAGATTCCCGAAAGCCCGTATCACCGGTCCGGGCCCTCGCCCCGAGGCCCGCTCGGCCCGCCGCCGGCTGCCCGGGCACAGGCCGCCCCTCTGTGCTCCGCGCTGATGCGCGCGCCGCGGGGGCTCCCCTCGCCCACCCGGCGTGAAACTGCGGAAAGAGCTGCGCGCAGGTCCGCGGGAGGGTCCGGTTTGAAGTCCAGCAGACCCCTTGCCGCTTGAGACTTGGCGCATTTCTTTGGCTTTTCAGCCCCTTTTTCTATAATAAATACCGAGAGCAAGCATCTCACAGGTGTCTTTCACTAAAATGAGGACGTGAACTGGAAAAGAGATGAAAGAGGGATACAGAGGCCGAGAGATCCAGGACGAAGAGCAGCGAAGGGCCTTTCCAGGGAGGCCCCAAGTGGTGCGGGATGGCAGCTAATCGCCGCGGGTAGAGGCAGTTCAACGGGAGCGGCGGGCCTCGAGCACGGCGCGGCGGGCGCTGGGTGCCCTGAGTGCCCTGACCGCCTCTGTGCGGGTTTTCAGTGAGGGAACTGCTGGAGGATGCGCTCCTGCAAAACAAGAGACGAAAACAAGACAAAGGAAGACAGGAGACCAGGGAACAAGGAGTGCACGCCAGAGAGTTGAGAAGCTGCGGCAGCCTTGAACAGCGGTCACCCCCAGGGTCGGGGGTGAGACCCCGACAAGAGGTGTGGCCGAGAAAAAACGGGAAATCCACGGCCTTGGGAGAGATTGACTTACGGAGAGTATGAGGAACATTAGTAAGTGATTAGTAAGTGAACCAGAGAATTATGGACTTTCAGGGGAAAAAAAAGTAAGAGAGGAAGTCATCACGGTACACTAAATATTGAACTGTGAATAATAGTTGCATGAACAGGATAATGTGAACATTTAAGGTAGATTTAACTTAAAACTCTAACTATTTTGGGTATCTCAGTTAGTTAGAGGGGCCTCGGGATACCCCACCGTTGGGGGTTCCATCCCTAGTCAGTGCCTGTACAAGAATCAGCCAATGAACGCATCCGTAACTGCAGCAACAAATCGATGTTTCTCTGTCTCTCTGCGCTGCCCCCACCTTCCTCTCTCACTCCAAAAAACAAATAATAAATCAATAAAATCTTCAAATCAAGAAAGGAGAAGGGAAGGAAGAGCATATGATGGTGAATGAGCAGTATAAGAAATCTATAAATCATGTTTAAATTGACAAATTAAAAAAAATAAACAATTACCTACACTGTTCAGAACTCTGGGCTTGTTTAATTGCCAGAAGAAACAGCCGAAGAACTTGACAATGGTTGCCTCCGAAAATGATGGGAATGGGGAAGGATGGGGGCAGGGAACTGCCATCTCTTGTCTCGAGCCTTCCACATTTGAATTTTTAAGCTATGTGCATACATTACTTTGATAAAATGGAAACCAATTCAAAACGCCCACTTTACAAGATTGCTCTGTGGGTTACTGATATTTTAAAGTGCCTAGCACAGGGACTGGCACAGAGACACATCCAGTATGGTGACGGTGGTCTCATTGCTACTGTTTGCATTAACTCATGAGGTGGTCCACATGGATAGTCACTGATTGCCTACCATCTGTCGTGTACTGTTCTGAGATTTTTATATGTTTGTGAAATATGTTTGCAGAGAATGCTAGCTCTTTTATAAAAATTTTATGTTTACATGCTATTGTTTTGTAAATTGAGGTAATGTTTGCAAAGTTGAGAGTGGATAATTATACATTCCTTGGCAGAAGTTAGATCGCCCTTGAAAAGGGAATTTTACCATAGGATCTTAGATATCTGTCAATGAATGAACTCCAGGAGTTTTGTGAACCTACTAAAGCTATAAGCAAAATTTTGGAATGTGCCTAAGTGTATTGTTTTCCCAAAGAGCTTATACTTTCCATAGACTTTAATGAGGTCATCAATAAGATCTAAAAGAGTTCATAAAATGTCTCTAGAGAATATATTGATATTATTTTGTTTGTTTGTTTTTTTTGTTTTAACTTTTTATTAAAATGCTTAGGCTATAGATATTAGTTTAATAAATTTTGTGTTATAAAACAAAAATTTGTATAAAACTCAAATGTTACCCCAAAAATTCCATGTATGATTTAACTCATATGTAATATAGTTCCATGCCTAGTTTTTTCTTGAGTCGCATGAACCAAGAAAAGTCAATAAAAATTTTTTTGAAAGGAGCATAAATGCCAAACAGGAAGGTCTCAGTTACCTCCATTACAGAATTTTTTGCTGCCTGTAAAGGAAAAACATGTATAAAATGTGGCCTGTGTGCGTGTTCGTGTAAAGGGAGAGGAGAGTGGGGAAACTCAGAAAGGAGGAACTTGGGAAGAAAAAAGTGTCAAAAATGTAAAGCCTCGTGTACAGTTTTTTCTCCACCCTTTTCTCTTTGAATTAATCTTCTGCTCTTTCTTGGGCTGATAAATGTTCATTTACTTTTTAAAAACTTTTCATCTGCCTTCTGATTTTCCCTTGATCTCTTTCTTCGTAAATCTCCGATGGGAACTCTTTGAAGAGAAGTGGGGGAGGAGAAGGTAGCTGAACACCTGTGTATTTGAAAAGGAGCAGCCGGGCAAGGAGTTTGTGTGTCGACCACTTCGGAGGCTTTTGACGTAGTCCAGGAGAGAGAAAATTTCATTTCCCCTTCTGTCAAGCCCTACACAGGAGAACCACCACATTCTAAGACGACAACTTGCATGAGAGAACATCTAGGTCTCTGTGAGATCATTCCAGGTGCACTCCAGAATGCTTTAGAGCCAAGACTCTATCCTTGTAATGTTAAGAAAAATGCAGTGATGCAATGTATGGGACCCCCTTGCCGTAAGCTGGGCTAGCTGCCATTTATTGATTACCAACTATGTGTTTCTAGCCCCTTAATATGCATAAAGCTCCAACGTGCTCAGCACCCCACCAAGGCCTTGTTTGTTGTCTCCAGCTTACTTAAAAGGAAACCACAATTCTGAAGGTTAAACTGGCCAAATTCACATAGCTGGTTGAAACCCGTTCACCTCTAAACTTTTGTATTTTCGCTGCCTCTCCATGTGTTAGTAATGGTAACGTACATTAAGGAAAAATTTCCCTCAAAGAAAAGTTTGCTTTTAAGAAAACATGTCTGATAAAGCCTTAAGGGAACTGAATTTATGTAGTAGTCATCTTTTTAAAAATTAAGGCATAATTACATAAAGACACACAAGTCTTCAATGTATTGCTTGATTAGCTTTGAAAATTGTACACACCGTGTAATTATCACCTTAATAGGGGTATAGACAGTTCCTCCTACCTTAGAAAGTTCCCTCATGTTCACTTCTAATCTCTCCCCACCCCCACCCAGAGGCAGCGCCTATTATGGTTTCTATTCCAGTAGATTAATGTCGACCACTATTTGGCTTTCTAAAAATGGAATCCTGGAGTATGTCTATATTTGTGTCTGGCTTTCGTGGCTGAGCATAACGCTTTTTGAGATTCATCTATTTTGTGTATTAGGTGTTAGTTCCATTTTATTTCTCAGTAGTAATGATCTTTAAATGGATGATTAATATATGTTAGCAGGCTTTTTTCATATCATTGTTAATATCTTCGCAATTGAAAGAATTTTATATTTCAGCTTTCTCATCTGTTTGTGGTGATCTTTCTTTCAGACAACACAGACCTTGACAATAAGATATGAAATATCTTCTTATCCCAGTCACCCCGCAGTACTCTGTCTATATCCTGGGCCAGAATAGCTGGCACTTAATTGATGGGTTTGGCTCCCCATTGTTGGCAATTAAGGCCGTCTGCTTGAAACTGTTATCTTAGGTGGAAACTATATCTCAGTTACAGGGCAAAGCTTCTGTAAGTGTTACTGGACTAAAGGGGTCTGTTCGCCTGCGCACATCAAAGCCCCATAAGACACAAACAGGAGTTTGCAGCCAAGAAAGTAAGGGTTTATTAGTTGCTTAACTATATATAACATCTCCTCAAGATTGTTTTTTACAGACCTTCTACAACTTTCTTTTTTTATTGTATTTTTCCATCACTATGTGTCCCCTTATATCCCTGCCTCACCCCTAGTCACCACACTGTTGTCTGTGTCCCTGAGTCCTGTTTCCCTTTTGCTTAATCCCTCCACCCCCTACCCTGGCCCATGGCTGTCATCTGCTCTCCATCTATGAGTCTGTCTCTATTTTCCTTGCTAGTTCAGTTTGTTCATTAGATTCCACATATGAGTGAAATCATAGGTGTTTGTCTTTCTCTGACTGGCTTCTTTCACTTAGCATAACGTTCTCCGGTCCATCCATGCTGTCGCAAAGGGTAAAATTTTCCTCCTTTTTACAGCTGAGTAGTATTCCATTGTGTAAATGTCTCAGTGGTTTTATCCACTCATCTACTGAGGTACACTTGAGCTGCTTCCATATCTTGGTGATTGTAAATAATGCTGCAGTGAACATAGGGGTGGGTATGCTCTTTTAAATTAGTATTCCAAGTTTCTTCGGATAAACTTCCAGAAGTGAAATTGCTGGGTCAAAAGGCAGATCCATTTTTAATTTTTTGAGGTATCTCTATACCGCTTTCCACAGTGTCTGCACCAGTCTGCATTCCCACCAACTGTGCAAGTGTTTCTCTTCCTCCACATCCTCACCAGCACTTGTTGTTTGTTGATTTATTGATGATGGCCATTCTGACAGGTGTGAGGTGATTATCTCATTATGGTTTTAATTTACATTTCTCTGATGGTTAATGACGTTGAGCATCTCTTCATACATCCATTGACCATCTGGATGTCCTCTTTGGAGCAGTGTCAGTTCAGGTCCTTTGCCCACTTTTAAATTGGATTGTTTGTTTGTTTTGGTGTCGAGTTTTGTAAGTTATCGGTGAGTTTTGGATATGAACCGCTTGTCAGATGTATTGGTGAGTTTGTCCTCCCATTCTGTGGGTTGTCTTTTAATTCTCATGGTCTCATTTGCTGTGCAAAAACTTTAATTTGATGTGGCCCCACTTGTTTACTTTTTCTTTTGTTTTGCTTGCCTGAGGAGATACATGCAATACAAAATTTCTAAGAGTGATGTCCAAGATTTTGCTGCTGTGTTTTCTTCTAGGGTTTTTATGGTTTTGGGTCTAACATTTTAGTCTTTGATCCATTTTAAATTCATTCTTATGTGTGGTATAAGAAGGCGGTCCAGTGTCACTTTTCTGTATGTATCTGTCCAATTTCCCAATACCATTTGTTGAATAAACTATCTTTAGCCTATTGTACGTGCTTGCTTCCTCTGTTGAGTATTAATTAACTATGGAGGTGTGGGTTTATCTCGGGGCTCTCTATTCGGTTCCATTGATCTAAATATGTGTTTTTATGCCAGTAATCAAAACAGCATGGTACTAAATGTTATTTTCAATTGTTGCTGTTAATATATAGAAATGAAATGACTATCATATATTGATCTTTTATCCCTGATTGTATGCTGAAGATTTTGTGCCCTCTTCCTGACCATGCAATCTTTTTAGATTTCAACTTTCTTTATGTTTATTTATATTTTGAAACTTTATGTCTCTTTATGCCAATACCATGATGTTTTGATTACTATGGCTGTATAGTACAGTTTGATATTAGATAGCATAGTTCCTTCAAATTTGTTCTTTCTCAGGATTGCTGTTGCTATGTGGGGCCTTTTGTGGTTCTACATAAATTTTTGAAATATTTCTTCTAGTTCTATGAAATACGTCATTGGAATCTTGATAGGAATTGAATTGAATATATAGATCGCTTTGGATAGTATGGACATTTTAATAATGTTAATTCTTCCTATTCATAAACATGGTATATGTTTCCAGTTATTTGTACCTTCTTCAATTTCTTTTTCTGTGTCTTATAATTTTCTGAGTACAAGTCTTTTATATCCTTGGTTAGATTTATTCCTAGGTATTTTATTCTTTTTGAAGCAATCATGAATAGAATTTTTGTCTTGATTTCCCTTTCTGATAGTTCATTATTGGCATATAAAAATGCAACTGATTTCTGTATATTAATTTTGTGTCCTGCTACTTTGCTGAATTCATTTATGATTTCTAGTAGTTTCCTGGTGGAATCTTTAGGGTTTTCTATGTACAGTATCATGTCATATGCAAATAAAGACAGTTTACATCTTCATTTCCAATTTTGATGCCTTTTATTTCTTTTTGTCTGATTGCTATGACTAGGTCTTCCAGGACTATGTTGAATAAGTGGTGAAATGCAAACATCCCTGTCTTGTTCCCAATCTTAAGGGGAACGCTGGTGCTTTTTTCATGTGAAGTATGTCCCTGGCAGTGGGTTTGTTCTGTATGGTCTTGATCATGTTTAGATATGTTCCATCTAGTCTCACTTTGTTCAGTGTATGTTTTTATCATAAATGGGTGCTGGATTTTACTAAATGCTTTGTCTGCATCTATTGATATGATCTCGTGGTTTTTATCCTTCATTTTGTTTATGTGGTGTAGCAACCTTATTGATTTGTAAATGTTGTCCCAACCTTGCATTCCCAGAATAAATCCCACTTGATCACCTTGTGTGGGCTTTTTGATGTATTGCTGTATTCAGTTTGCCAATATTTGGTTGAGGATTTTAGCAAGTATGTGCATCAGAGAGATTAGCCTATAACTTTCTTTCTTTTTAGTGTCTTTATCTGGTTTTGGAATTAGGATACTGCTGGCCTTGTAATATGAGCTTGAGAGTCCTCTCTCCTCTTGTGTTTTTTGAAATAGTTTGAGAAGAAGAGGTGTTCATTCTTCTTAGAATGTTTGGTGAAATTCACCTGTAAAGCCATCCAGTCCAGGGCTTTTGTTTTTTGTGAGGTTTTTAATTACTGCCTCAGTTTCACTAGGTGTAATCTGTCTATTCAGATTCTCTGATTCAGTTTTGGAAAAATCTAATGTTTCTAGAAATGTATCCATTTCATCCAGATTGTCCAATTGGTTGGCATATAGTTGTCCATAATATTTTCTTACAATCCTTTGTATATCTTTGGTGTCAGTTGTTATTTCTCCTCTTCCATTTCTGATTTTCTTTATTTGTGTTCTCTCTCTCTCTCTTTGATGAGTCTGGTCAATCTTGTTTATCTTTTCCAAGAACCAGTTCTTGGATTCATTGATCTTTTATGTTGATTTTTTAGACTCTATTTCATTTATTTCTGCTCTGATCTTTTTTATTTTCTTCCTTCTACTCACTTTGGGCTTTGTTTGTTGTTCTTTTTCAAGTTCCTTTAAGTATAAAGGTAGATTGTTTGTTTGAGCTTTTTCTTGTTTCTTGAAATAGGCCTGCAATGCTATTAATTTCCCTCTTAGAATTGCTTTCCCTGTGTCCCATAGATTTTGTGTTGTTGTGTTCTCGTTTTCATTTGTTCCAAGGTATCTTTTGATTTCTTCCTTGATTTAATTTTTGACCCATTTATTGTTTAATAATAAATTTATTGTTTATTGTTTAATAAACTAAATTGTTATTTAGTTTCCATGTCTTTGTGTATTTTCAGTGTTCTTCTTGTGATTGTTTTCTAGTTTCATAGCAGTGTGGTCAGAGAAGATGTTTTATATGATTTCAATCTTCTTAAATTTTTTGAGACTTGTTTTGTGTCCTAACATGTGGTCTATCCTAGAAAGTATCCCATGCACACTTGAAACTATATATTCTGCTGTTTTCGGGTGAAATGCTCTAAAGATATCAATTAAATCCATTTGATCTACTGTGTTGTTTAAGGCTACTGTCTACTTGTTGATGTTTTGTCTGGGAGATCTGTCCATTGAAGTCAATGGGATATTAAAATTCCCTACTTTGACTATATTTCTGTTGATCTCTCCCTTTATGTACATCAAGATACGCTTTACATATTTAGGTGCTCCTAGGTTGGGTGCATAAATGTTTGCTAGGGTCGTATTCTCTTGTTGGATTGTTCCCTTTATCATTATGCAGTATCCTTCTTTGTCTCTTACTATAGCCTTGTTTTTAAAGTTTATTTTGTTGAACATTAGTGTTGCTACCCCAGATTCTTTTCCCTTTCATTTTGCATGAAATATCATTTCTCATCCCTTTACTTTTAGTCTGTGAGTATCTTTAGATCTGAAGTGGGTCTCTTGGAGACAGAATATATATGGGTTTTGTTTTTTATCTATTTAACTACCCTGTGTCTTTTGTTTGGAGCATTTAAACCATTACACTTAAGGTGATTATTGATAGATATATATTTACTGCCATTATTATTTTTAAACTATTTTTTTCTGTATATTTTCTTTTTCTTTTTCTTTTTTTCTTCTTAAAGCAAGCCCTTTAACATTTGTTGCAATACTGATTTGGTGTTCACAAATCCCTTTAGCTTTTTCTTTTTGGGGAAGTGCTTCATTTCTCCTTCAGTTTTAAATGATAGCCTTGCTGGGTAAAGTAGCCTAGGTTATAGGTCCTTGCTTCTCATCAACTTGAATATTTCATGCCAGTCCCTTCTGGCCTGAAATGTTCCTGTTGAGAATTCAGATAGCAGTCTAATTGGAGGTCCCTTGTAGGAAACTAACTGCTTTTTTCTTACAGCTTGTAAGGTTCTCTCCTTGTCTTTAAGCTCTGCCATTGTAATTATGATGTGTCTTGGGGTAGGCTTCTTTGGGTCCTTCTTGTTTGGAACTCTCTGTGCTTCCTGAACTTGTGTGTCTTTTTCCTTCACCAGACTAGGGAAGTTTTTGGTCATTATGTCTTTAAATAGCTTCTCAATTCCTTTCTCACTCTCTTCTGGTATTCCCATGATGAGGTTGTTATTACACTTCATGTTGTCTGAAAGTCTTCTCAAGCTCTCCTCATTTTTTAAATTCTTTTTTTTTTTATTTTTACTCCGTTTTATGCTCCTGCCCCTTTTGTCAATTATTAATTGACCATACAGACATAGGTTTATTTCTAGGCTCTCTATTCTGTTCCATTGATCTATGTGTCTGTTATTCTGCCAGTACTAGCTGCTTTGATTGCAGTGGCCTAGTAATACAGTTTGATATTAGGGATTGTGATCCCTCATCTTTTGTTCTTCTTTCTCAAAATTGCTATGGGTTTTTGGAGTCATTTATGGTTCCATATAAATTTTTAAAATGTTTGTTCTATATCTATGAAATATGTCATTGGTATTTTAATAGGGATTGCATTGAATCTATAAATTGCTTTGGGTAGTATGGACATTTTGATGATGTTAATTCTTCCTATCCACGAACATGGTACATGTTTCTATTTATTTGTGTCTTCCTTAATTTTTTTCTTCAGTGCTGTGTAGTTGTCTGTAGTTGTCTTTTACCTCCTTCGTTAGGTTTATTCCTAGGTACTTCATTTTTCTTGTTGCTATAGCAAATGGGATTCTTTTCCCCTGATTTCTGTTTCTGATATTTTATTGTTGTTGTACAAAAACGCCTTCGATTTCTCAATATTGACTTTGTATCCCGCTTTTTTGCCAAAGTCACTTACTTATTAGGTCAAGTGGTTTTTTTGAGGAGTCTATAGGAATTTTTATATACGCTATCATGTCATCTGCAAACAATGACACTTTTACTTCCTCCTTTCCAATGTATATGCCTTTTATTTCTTTTTCTTGTCTGATCACTGTGGCTAGAACTTCCAATACTATGTTGAATTAAGTGGTAAAAGCAGACACCCTTGTCTTGTTCCAGCAATTGCAGTGCTGGGATTGTATCCTAAGAATCCTGAAATACCAATTCAAAAGAACCTATGCACCCTAATGTTCATACCAGCATTATTTACAATAGTCAAGTGCTGGAAACAGCTTAAGTGCCCATCAGTAAATGAGTGGATCAAAAAACTGGTACATTTACATAGTGGAATACTAAACAGCAGAAAGAAAAAAGGAGCTCCTACCTTTTGTGACAGCATGGATGGAACTGAAGAATACTATGCTGAGTGAAATAAGCCAGGCAGTGAAAGACAAATACCATATGATCTCACCTATAAGTGGAACCTAATCAACAAAACAAACAAGCAAGCAAAATATAGGCAGAGACATTGAAATAAAGAACAAATTGACAGTAACCAGAGGGGAAGGGGAAGGAGAATAATGGGGGAAAGAAGGGGAAGAGTCATCAAGGAACATATATAAAGTTACCCATGGACAAAACCAAAGGGAGTAGGATTGAGGGGGGGAGGTGCAGGTGCATGGGGTGAGGGAGGGTGATGGGGGAAAGTGGAGACAACTGTGCTTGAACAACAATAAAAAATTAAATTAAATTAAATTTTAAAAAATAAATTTCTTTTTTCTTTTTGCAGCTCTGCTTCAGTGTTTTTTTCTCCCGTGTCTCCCAAATCACTGATTTGATCCTCTGCTTCATCTAACCTATTGTTTATTTCTTCCAGTGTATCATTTATTTCAGATATTGCATTCTTTATTTCTGACTGGTCCTTTTTATGGTTTCTATGTCTTTCTTTATGCTGTTGAGTATCCTTATAATCATTACTTTAAACTCTATATCTGGTAAATTGCTTGCCTCCATTTCATTTATATCTTCTTCTGGAGAAGTCTCTTGTTCTTTCTTTTGGGGCCTGTTTCTGTGTCTTCCCATTTTGGCTGCTTCTTAGTATTTGTTCCTACGTATTAGGTAGATCTGCACAGACTATGGTGCAGACGTATGTGAAATTCTGCCTGCACCTGGCTCTGGTCAACCGGTTTGGAGCTATCAGCGATCCATAGCTTATGGCTCCCTCTGCTGGGCCTGGGTGTGTGCAGAGAGAACCAGCCTGCACAGCATGATTGGCTTTTACCAGCACTGGGCCTGTGGGAAGGTCAGCTAAAGTCTCAGAGCTCCCAGAGGTCTTCCTTTGCCTGAAGGCTTTCTGTTAGGCTTTGTCACTGAAATAGCCTCCAGCAGTATTCAGCAGCCTGGCTTAAGCTCCACTGGGTGGGGCAAGACTGATATCTGTGGGTGGGGCTATTGCTTCCTCTCAGGCTGATGCCACTTGGAGGTAGGTGAGTGTCTGCCTGAGAGAGATGGCTCCTGCAGTGTGGGGGATGACTCAGCCCCGGGATTCTGGCAGCTGCTCCCTCAGTTCTCTCCCCAGAGCCACCAACCCCAGACTCTCCTCACACATCTCCAGTCCACTCTGTTCTCCCTGTGCTGGAGCCCAGGGTAAGAGGCTGCAAATGAGATTTTGTGCATTGTCCCTTTAAGAGGCTCTCTGAGTCTCTAACCATCTCTCCCTGGTGGATAGAAACCCTGCTGCTTTTCACAGCTGGATGTTATTTGTGTTCCTTGAGTGCTCTAGGCTAGGGAGCCCAGCTTGGGTTTTATGCCTCACACTTCTCAGTAGGAACCTGGCTCTCCCTCCCTGGCCACTGAAATATCCCTCCGGAACTTCATCTGCTGCCCATGGGAGCCCAGCTAGCCTTCTTGCGCCTCCTCACTTCCTTCCAGTCTCAATGTGGTCACATGGTTTCTTCCATCTGTTCTTAGTTATATGGCTTTTCTCCAGCTAGTGTTCAGTTGGTTATTCAGGATGATTTTTCTTTACTTTAATTGTAATTCCAGTTTGGTCCTAAGAGAAGGTTAGTGTATCTTCTACCTACTCCTCTGCCATCTTGGGTTCTATTAGTTGTAATTTCGTGTCCCATCTTATACTGTCCTAACTACTAGAGCTTTAAAGTAAGTTTTGAAATTGGGATATGTGAGTTCTCCAACTTTGTTTTTTTTTTTTTCTTTTTCAGGATTGTTTCGGCTATTATTCACAGTCCCTTGCATTTCTATGTGGATTCTAGGGTCATCTTCTCAATGATCAATTTCTACAAAAAAAAGGCCTCTGGAGTTTTGATAAAAAAATCATGTCAAATCTGTAGATCAATTTGTATGATATTCCCATCTCGACAATGCTAAGTCACCCCAACCACTAATATGGAATGCTTTCTCTTTCACTTATTTCTCCTCTGAGTTCTTTCAACAACGTTTTGTAGTTGTCAGTGTAGTTTGTCAGTTGTCAGTCTTGCA
>VMDR010012662.1:0-26196 GCA_007922815.1 Macrotus californicus | reverse complement strand
AACCCAGCATTTATGGTATGCTTTCTGTAGAATTACATCTGCACTGATACAGTTTTTACATTCCAGAATTGGTAAAATTTTTTTTTTACCTTTAGTAGTATATGACATGTAAATTACTATTGAAGGCTAATTTTGTCTAATAAACTATTTGGGGTTAAAGTTTGGGGGAGTTCTATATTGATTTTTTAAAGTCTTAAAAATTTATCTGTAACATAATTGTTGTGCACTTATTTGATATTTGGGGAAGGCTTCAGAATCACTGAAAATAAAATCATATACAATGTTCATCATAAGATGGTTAATTATGGGGCATGCTTACATTTTCAAGGAAAATGCATAGGAAATACGATAATATGGAATATATTCAAGTTAATTATTTTCTTTGAGCACTGAAACTTAGCAGAACCAAGAATTAAATTGTGTGCCAATTATTGGAATTTCTAATTTCTGCAAACAGAAGTATCATTTTGAAGATCCAGGTATCAGGTATGACATGCACTATTAAATTTGGGTTGAAGCCCCAGTACGTCACATCAGTCTGTTGCACATCAGTGTGAAACTGAGCAGATATTTAAAGGGTAACATTGTAGAGCTGACCGCAGGCAAGCACTAGGAAGAATTTTCACGGCATTTAAATGTCCTGAGGTGCTGGGAAGGGGAGCCAGCTGGCATAATACGGAACCACACAGGTGAGCGCCTGCACTGCTCCAAGCCTTCCTACATGTCACCATTCTCACCTGGTGTGAAATGTATTAACCAAATGTATTAACCTTGCCAGCTCACTAAGAGGGCCCTTAGATAAGAGACCTTAGATGAGGGAGAGTTTTTAGGTATTGTCCAAGACCTCACAATACATGGAGCAACAAATCCCAAAACCTGAACTTGTAGAAGCACCCTACTTATCTGACAATATGAGTTATCTTTACTTAAAGTACTTATACCTTGGACTGAATGCCAAGGACACATTTGGAATCATGAAAGGAATTTAAATTCGGGATCAGCCTTCACTTTTCTGGCTTTGTTTTCACTGTGATGTCACCAAATTAGGAGATAAACTAGTGGTTCCAGATGCTGGCAATCTGTAATTCTGGGTCCTTAGAAATGAGTGCTTGAGTGATCAGGATCCAAGCTAGCACAGCAGAAGTCAAAAAGGTGCCTATGTTTTCTGCACATTCATTTTCATGGCCTCTCTCATTCCTAGCAAAATTAATGCTACTTAATTTACTTAAAGAGGATTTCATATATCCCCTTCACGTTTGATATCCTTTCAAATACCATGCTCTGTTAGAATCTAAGCTTCTGAAGAAGCAACCAGAATATCGCACTGACCTTGTGAGTCATGTTTTACTTACTGTTGCTAAATTAATTTTTGGTTTGCCATGAATAAAAAATCAGTAATTGAAAAATAAAGCCAAGAACACTGTGATAAGAGCTTAGTGTACCTAAAAGAAAGTCATTGTTTAAAAAGTCACATAAAGCACACCTTTAATGACAGACTAGGGGAATCAACAAAACAGAGGTAATATAAACTTGTCTGCATCCTTTGATTTGAAAGTAGTTTTTTCTAAAGATATATTTAGACAGAGGGGAAAGGAGGGAGAAAGAGGGGGAGAGAAACATCAGTGTGTGGTTGCCTCTCACGTGGCCCCTACTGGGGACCTGGCCTGCAACCCAGGCATGTGCCCTGAGTGGGAATTGAACCCGTGACCCTTTGGTTCACAGGCTGGTGCTCAATCCACTGAGCCACACCAACCAGGGCTGATTTGAGAATAGCTTTTTTTCTTTTAAGCAACAGTTAGACAAAGCATGGAACTAGTTCTCATTTTAAGGCGTCACACTGATTAATTTACTGTTTAAATGACCATTTGCTTTTATGTTGATCCAATTTTTTAAAAAAAGTGTGAGTTCTTTGCTTTGACAAAAAATAACTTTTGCCAGGTCACTTTTATTTAATTTAAAATCCTCTGGGGAAAAAAATGCATTCCTTTGTATATGTTTAATTTGTTCTGATTCTATGGTGCATTAATGCTAACAAATTGACTCTGGAAATTTAATAAACTATGACTACCGAGGTACTCCTTAGCATGCTGGAGGCCAATTAATTCACCTAATAATTCACATAGTTTGTCACAAATTTAGGTATATTAATCAACAAGTCAAATCAAATCATAGTATGAGGAACCTACATCAAAAAATATGTATTGTCTTTGATGTTTCACAGGCATGCGCTCCCTTGTATCACTGGAGAACTCTAAAATCCACACCAGAAAAGGACCCAGTTGGCACTTGCTATGTAGCCATCCAGAATTTCAGTGCCTATGCCGAGTACTCTCCTTGTCGGAACAGTAAGTGGTTTTTATTCCTTGAAACAATTTAGTTGAAGGGCTTTTTGTGTGTAGACAGTGCAGGTAATGTCAACATGCCACTGATAAGGAAAGTGAGGCAGGTAAAGATCACTGGCAGCCTTACGGGATGTCTTGCTGAGACGTCAGGGCCAAGACATGGAATTCTACTGACCCTCCTCCTTATTTTAGAAAATTTCTGGGTTTTAGATATTTTGCAATAGAATTGATTGGTTTCTTATTTTAGGCTTTAAACTCTCAGTTGACATTCAGAATTTGCAAGGTGATCTAAGAAATGCTGACTGCCCAGTTTACCTGTTAATCACAAGAATGGTGTTAGTGTAAATAATAATAATAATAATAATAGTAATAGTAATTAAAAGAAGCCACTTTAAAATGGAGCTGGAGCGGCTATCCCAGAGGAACTGCCTCACGCATCTAATGCCGCAAACCTTGTAATGTTATAAAGGGCAAAATAGCCTTTGGACTGGGCCTGAAGCAACAGTGTGTCCCAGAGAACTGTTTGCAAGGATGGCAAGAAGGCCCATGTTATGACTACCTGACTGAGGGCCACTGGAGTGAAAATTAAAGGTCGTTCACAATTAGCATCACTGTGTGAGCTGATCTGCACTGATAGACACGTCTTCCTTCTGTTCATGTGATTGTTCCCCTTCCCTTTCTCAGGACTGTCCCTGCCGTTGTCTTCTAATCAGAACACTATTTGGGGTTTCACCTGAATCAGTAATTCCCAAGTAGCTGTTGTTTTTTTTATCTTAAATAAATACTTGTTGCCTCTCACTTTGAAATACCTTGTTTTTTTTTAAAGAGTTTATTTTTTATTTTTAGAGAGAGTGGAAGGGAAGGAGGGAGAGGGAGAAACATCAATGTGTGGTTGCCTCTCGCACACCCCTTGCTGGGGACCTGGCCTGCATCCCAGGCATGTGCCCTGACTGGGAATCAAACCACAACCCTTTGGTTCGCAGACCCATGCTCAATCCACTCAGCTACACCAGCCAGGGTGAAAGCCCTTGTGTTTTAGGGTAACATTGCATGTGAGCGATCTGGCCGGCCTCTCAAGGGCTGTCACTTTCTTTGGCAGCTGTGTGCTTGGGTTATCTGCATGATTTGATTTATTCCTTTAGGTATTTAATACCTGTTTTTCTTTTTTAAAAATATATTTTATTGTTTATGCTATTGCAGTTGTCCCAGTTTTCCGCCTTTGCCCCCCTCTGCCTGGTACCCCCTATTACCTCTAGCGATCCCTCCTGCCTTAGTTCATGTCCATGGGTTATGCATGAGTTCTTTGGCTACTCCATTTCCTATACTGTTTTAAATCCCCCTGCTTATTCTGTACCCACTAATTTGTACTCCTTAATTCTTGCACCTTTCCCCCTACTCTCCCTCTTCTCCCTCCCAACTAATAACCCTCCAAATGATCTTCATGTCTATGATTCTGTTCCCATTCTGCTTGTTCACTTAGTTTGTTTTTTAGATTCAGTTGTTCATAGTTGTGAATTTATTGCTATTTTAATGTACATAGATTTGATCTTCTTTTTCTTAAATAAATCCCTTTAACATTTGATATAATAATGGTTTGGTGATGATGAACTCCTTTAGCTTTACCTTGTCTGGGAAGCACTTTATCTGCCCTTCCATTCTAAATGATAGCTTTGCTGGATAGAGTAATCTAGGTTGTAGGTCCTTGACTTTCATAATTTTGAATACTTCTTGCCAGTCCCTTCTAGCCTGCAAGGTTTCTTTTGAGAAATCAGCTAACAATCTTATGGGAACTCCTTTGTAGGTGATTATCTGCTTTTGCTTGCTGCTTTTAAGACTCTCTCTTCGTCTTTAACCTTTGGCATTTTAATTGTGATGTGTCTTGGTGTGGTCCTCTTTGTGTCCATCTTGTTTGGGACTCTCAGTGCTTCCTGGTCTTATATATCTATTCCTTCACCAAATTATGGAAATTTTCTTTCATTATTTTTTCAACTAAGTTTTCAATTTCTTACTCTTTCTCTTCTCCTTCTGGCACCGCTATGATTTGAATGTTGGTACGTTTGAAGTTGTCCCAGAGGCTCCTTACGCTATCCTCATTTATTTTTATTCTTTTTTCTTTCTGCTGTTCTGGTTGAATATTTTTTTCTTCCTTATGTTCCAAATCGCTGATTTGATTTTCAGCTTCATCCACTCCACTGTTGGTTCCCTGTAAATTTTAAAAAATTTCTCTTAGTGTAACCTTCGTTTGTGCCTGGGTTGTTTTTATGCTGTTGAAGTACCCAATGAATTCCTTGAGCATCCTGATAACCAGTGTTTTGAACTCTGCATCTAGATTTCTTACCTCCATTTTATTTAGCTCTTTTTCTGGAGTTTTGTTCTGGTCTTTCATTTGAGCTGTATTTCTTTGTCTCCTCATTTTGGCAGCCTCCCTGTATTTGTTTCTGTGTATTAGGTAGAGCTGCTTTGACTCCCTTAGTAGCGTGGCCTATTGTAGAAAAGTGCACTGGTAAGTTGGATGGGGCGGAGCCTTTGGTAGTTGCCAGGGTAGGGCAACCCATGTGGCCACTCCATGGCTCTGTGTGAGTGAGAGCTCAAAGAGGGGACAATGCCTCTGCCTGGCCTCTGGAATTTTGTCTGGAGGAAGCTGTGTCCTGGCACTTGCCTTGATGCCAGACACTTCAGTTTCTCTCTGTATTTCACTCGTGCCCTTCCAGCTGTTACCCTGGTGCTGTAGCCCAGAGGGAGTGACTGTGTAAGTCCTAAGTCTGTTGAGGGCCTTTTAAGAGGAGGAAAATCCCGCAGTTTCTTCCACTGCCCAACCCCCAGTTTTTACAGCCAGAAGTTATGGGGACTTATCTTCCTGGTGCTGGAACACTGGGCTGGGTGGTGTGGTGTCGGGCTGGGATCCCTCACTCCCAAGGTATCCCTCTTGGTTTTTATCTGCTTTTATCTACCCCTTACACATCTCCACATCTCCATGCCTCTCTGCCTCTCATACTTGTCTGGATAAATGTGGCTTCTTTAAATCCTTGTTTGTTGGACTTCCACACAGCTCGATTTCTGACAGTTCTGGGTGATACCTGTTTTGTAGTCTAGTTGTAATTTTTACTGTGGTTGTAAGAGGAGGCAAGCTGTGTTTACCTACACCTCTATCATGACCTGAAGTTCTGCATCCCAATCCCTGTTTTTCAAAAAGACTCTCAACATGTGGAGTCCTTGTCTCATTTGACAGTTTGTAGAATCTTCCTGGGAAGCATCCTTTAAAGTGAGTGCATGTCCCTGTGCCATCTTTGGGGCACTGCTGTTTAATCACTTCATCTTGGTGGCATACCTGAGGACATTGGGACATTATTAGCGATTGATCCATACACTCAGAGTTTACTTGTGTACGCTCCCACTTTTTTATGTATCATGTAGGTCATCGAATTTATCAGGGAGCAGCCAATGAATTTTTATTCTTTTCCTTGATAATTCACAAGACCACATTGAGAAACATGACATTAGAAAGATCATTCTAGTGAATGACTTCAGTGTATTGATTTTTAAAACTCAATCCAAAATTCAATTTCTAAAACTATAAGTAAAATTTCTGTATTTTAGTAGTTATTTTTAAAATTTGACATCACTTTAGACAAGATAATGAGCAGATATAAGGAATAAATCAATGAAGATAAAAATGGATCAGCAATAATAGAGGGTTAATAAAGAGACTGCTGAGATTCAGAGATCTAACTGAGTGGGAGTGGAACAACTAGCTTTGATGGGTTTGGTGAGGATTTTAGCGTGAAGAAGATTGTGACTTCCTGTTTTAAAATACTAAAATAAATTAGCCACTACCTTATATCATGAAAAGTATCAGCTGAAAGAATGTCAGTAAAATTAGTATTTTACTTTAAATGGTTTTAAAAGACGGATTTCTTGTAGATAATGAAAGTCAACTATGTAATCATTCAACACATGTTTACTGAACCCACTGAGCACTAATTATTTTATGTTTAGGGAATAAAGCACAGAACAAAAGAAAACAAACCTCTGTCTTTAAGAAACTTAAATTTTAGTGGGGGAAACCAACAAGAAACATGTAAATAGGTTCAGATGCCACAAATTCATTTCTGAGTCCTTATCTGAAGGAAATTAAATCACTATCTTGAAAAGACAGCTGCAACCCCATATTCGCTGCAGTATTATTTACCTTGTCCAAGACATGGGAACAACCTAAGTGTTCATTGATAGGTGAATGGATAAAGAAGATGTGGTATATATACACAAGGGAATATTACTCAGTCATAAGAAAGAAGGAAATCCTGTCATTTGTGACAAAGTGGACGGACTGTGAAGCTATTATGTAAAGTAAATCAGACAGATAAAGACAAATACTGAATGGTCTCATTTAAATGCAGAATCTACAGAAAAACCCAGCCCAAACTCATAAATACAGAGAACAGATTGGTGGTTGCCAGTGGTGATGGTGGTAGAGGAAAATACATGGGTAAATATGGTGAAAAGGCACAAATTTCCCATTATCAGATAAATCCTAGGGGTGTGATGTACAGCACGGTGTCTACAGCTAACACTACTACATTGTATATTTGAAAGTCGCTAAGAGAGTAGATCTTAAAAGCTCTCATCACAAGAAAAAATAAAAACTTATATTTTGGATATTAAGTAAACTTAGTGTGGTAATCATTTCACAAAATATACATATATCAAATTATGTTGTACACCTTGGACTACTACAATGTTATATGTCAAGTGCCTCTCAATATAAAAATTTAAAGAGCAAATAAGTTCCTGATACATTGTCAGATAGCGAACAATCTACAAAGAAAAATATGACAAGCCAAGAGAAAGGATGGAGTGACGTGGTCTGGGTGGAGAGAGGAGCTGTTGGCAGGATGATGGGAAAGGGCTTCTATTAGCAAATGACTGTTGGAGTAGGAAGTGGGGAGCTTTCCTGGCATGGGCTATGGCAAGAAGGGGAGTACGTTGTGTGTCGTGTTCTGCTGAAGGTGCGGTGCTCCTGTGTCCAGGAAGAGGTTGTTGTTATTATGCTAAAGAGAAAAATCAGGTGGAGAGGTAAATCAAATCCCTAATTTACCCAGAAAATTCATGGTAGAGCTGAGATTCAATACTGAACTTGTTTCATCCATTTTTACACCTATCCATATCAGAGTTTTCATGCTTTGCTAAAGATACGTCTTGATAACAGTAAACTATTATAGCTAAAATGGTGAGCACATCCTTCAGAGGCCTCTTGCTTTGATGATATATTTTTCCAACTAATGTCTAGGATAATCACTTATAAATCTGGTCACTGCTTTTCATTCTGCCACTTTTTTTGACTGCCTTTATGATGGGAGAGCTCAGATTAAAATACAGCACATGGCATCTGGACTTGTGAGGTAAGAGTTTCAGTGAGTTCGAATCATTATCTAAACATACAAATTATAGTAGGCTTGCATCTTGAGTTATGTGAACACATTATCATGCCAACTTATGTAGTGTTTATTTTCTTAAATAAAAGAATAGCTGGACAAAGTTGAAAGTGAAGTTTATGTTGAGTTGCAGAATAGCTAAATAAATTGCTAAGAATTCTGTCAACTCTAATACACATCCATAGTTTTCACATGTTCAAGGTCTCTGTCTCACCATGAATATTTCTTCTTCCTCCAGTCCACCCGGGGAGCAGACTTCCTGTCCTCCTCAGGAGTTCACAGTTCATTAACACAAAGCCAGCTTGTTCATGAGCATATGGTCCATCTCACAGAACAGGAACATCAGCAATATTATTTTCAAAAGAGAATTTAAAGAACGCTCTCATGTCCATTCCGTACCACAAACCCCCTCCACTGATATTGTGAGCAATGTGGGCGCTGACGGGCTCATTCATATTAATGGCACACTGATAGCTCTTATAGTCATTCATAAATCTGGTGGGGATGGTTTACACACACCCTTTATTCTACTTGGGAAGCCAACACAGAGTAGTGAGTGGTCAGCAGGGTTCCCTGGATTCCTGAGTTCACTCTGGGACATAACTATAAAGTTTACAGATGCTCTGAAGTTCCAGGAAGAAAGAGTCCTTCAGCTCTCCTAAACTATAATTCTAAGAGAGAAAATTACTTTGTGAAAGAAAAACCTACCTTCTATTGTGATTACCACCTAAAACAAACATTTGAAGTTGGTTATTTTCTCAATGAACTTTATGAAAAATTCCTATTTTTCTCTTAATTTTTTTCAGTTTCCTGTTTTGAAGCATGGGGGTGGGGAATGAGGTGCACCTGGAGTGCCCAGCTCTGGTGAACCAGAGCCACTGGGCTCTATAGGACACCTACTACCTTAGGCCACTCTACCAATCCTGGGAGATGTTGGAGCTCTACGTAATACATAGAAAGAAACACAGGGAGGCTGCCAAGATGAGGAGACAAAGAAACATGGCCCAAATGAAAAAACAGAACAAAACTCCAGAAAAAGAACTACACAAAATGGAGACAAGCGATCAACTAGATACAGAGTGCCAAACACTGGTTATAAGGATGCTTCATGAACTTAGGGGAGAGTAAAAGAATGTAGTGAGAACTTCAACGACATATAAAAGGATATGGAAACCAAAAAAAGGACCTCTCAGAAATGAGGGCTACACTAACTGAAATGAAGAATAATTTGCAGGGAATCAACAGTAAAGTAGATGATGCAGAGAATCAAATCAGCCATTTGAAATATAAGGAAGCAAAAGACACCCAATCAGGACAGCAAAAAGAAAAATAATTTAAAAAATGAGAGTAGTGTCAGGAGCCTCTGGGACAACTTCAAATGTACCAACATTCACATCATGGGGGTGCCAGAAGGAGAAGAAAAAGAGCAAAAAATTGAAAACTTATTTTAAAAAATAATGAAAGAAAACTTCCCTAACCTGGTGAAGGAAATAGACATACAAGTCTACGAAGCACAGAATCCCAAACAAGATGAACCCAAAAAGGCCCACATCAAGACATATCATAATTAAAATGCCAAAGGTTAAAGGCAAAGAGAGAATTTTAAAAACAGCAAGAGAAAAGCAGTTAGTTACCTATAAGAGAGCTCCTGTAGGACTGTCAGCCGATTTCTCAACAGAAACTTTGCAGTCCAGAGGGATTGACTAGAAATATTCAAAGTGATGAAAAGCAAAGACCTACAACCAAGATTACTCTACCCAGCAAAACTATCATTTAGAACTGAATGGCAGATAAAGTGCTTTCCAGACAAGATAAAGCTAAAAGAGTTCATCACCAGCAAACCAGTATTACATGAAATGTCAAAGGGTCTTCTTTAACCCTTTCG
Source organism: Macrotus californicus (assembly GCA_007922815.1). NCBI lineage: Eukaryota > Metazoa > Chordata > Mammalia > Chiroptera > Phyllostomidae > Macrotus > Macrotus californicus. The sequence continues at coordinate 16,537 of VMDR010012662.1, read as the reverse complement.
GTATGAGCACCGGATATATCCGGCGCCCATCTGATGACCTGTGTGGACGAGCGCTGGATATATCCGGTGCCCATACAATGGCTCACAATGGCTCACCTCGTACAGCAGCAGTGTCGCAGCAGAAAGAGCGCTCCTACCGAAAGGGTTAAGAAGGAGAAGAAAGTGATCAAAGATATTAACAACAAAATGGCAGTAAATACATATCTATCAAAAATTACATCTAAAAAAACAAAGGAACAAGCAGAGCATAAATGGACTCAGAGATAGAGAACATTTTGACAGTTGCCAGATGGGAAGGGGGGCTGGGAACATGGGTGAAAAAAAGTGGAGGGATTAAGAAGTACAAATTTGTAGTTACACGATAGTCATGAGGATGTAAAGTACAGTTTAGGGAATATAGTCAATGATATTCTAATAACTATGTGTGGTGTCAGATGGGTGTGAGATTTATCGAGATGATCACTTAGTAAATTGTATAATGTCTAATCACTGGGGTATCCACTTGAAACTAATAAATAGTGTATGCCAACTGTAATTGAAAAATAAAAAATTACTTAAAGAGAAAAAGAAAACGTAAAAATTTGTTAAGTGGGTAAATCTCATGTTAACTGTTTTTAACACACACAAAAACACTAACAAAAAGCAAGGGAGCCTGGGCCAGGTGGCTCAGTTGGTTGGAACATTGTCCCGTATACCAGTAGTTTGTGGGTTTTATCCCCGGTCAGGGCACATACCTAGGTCGTGGTTTTAATCCCTGGTAGGGTTGTGTATGGGAGGCAACCTGTCAATGTGTCTGTCTCTGTGTCTCTGTGTCTCTGTGTCTCTGTGTCTCTGTCACTCCCTGTCTCCCTCATCCTCTCAAATCAAACATATCCTTGAGTGAGGATTAAAAAGAAAGCAAGGAACACAAGAAATCTTTCACTGGTGATGGATATGTTTATTTCCTTGATTGTGGTGTTGGTATCATGGGTATATGCATATGTCCAAAATCACCAAACTGTAAACATGAAAATGTGCAATTTTTTGTATAGTATGTGCATCTTAATAAAGCCAAATAAAAAAGAACTTAGCTTAAAAAATACACAAAGCATTAATTGACATTTGAATTAAAAACAGATCTTATCATGCAAAAATACTCCACAGTATATGAGGTAGAAAAGTATTTGAAAATATGAAAGGAGCATCTGGAAGGATTGGATGATGACAATGCTAAAATTAGCTAAGTAATAACCAAAAAAAGGAAAAAAACAAACAAAACATTCTAGGAAAAGCTGGGAAGACCAGGTCCATTAAAAAAGCTTTTGGAAGAGGAACATGCCCAGCCTATAAATTTTTCCTGTGATGATGTGCATTTCCTTCCCTGTCCCCTTACTTTAGTTTCCACTCTGGAATATCCTTTAAGAAAGAAGTAGTTGTTCACATGTTTCTATCTAACCATATCACGATTGAGATCTCCCCCACTGACCTACACGTTAGTTTTAATTTCAGCATTTTAAAAGGTGTAGGAAATGGTTATAAAGTACAAGTGACAAGTAGTAAGTTCCTGATCTGAATGTCCGAGAGACATTTTATAACAATATCCAGAGAATCCACCTGTTGGCCGGCCCATAGTTTTAAAAAAACGTATGGTAAGGTTCTGTTGGACCTTCAGTTAGCAAACTGTATTGGACAGAGTACAGAGGGACCATAGCCAGAGGGTTTTCTCTTGTGAACACGAGCATGGCAGCATCCCTGTGAGATTCATTGTAACCAGATATGCAATCTCCAAATTGACCTTCCTAATGACAATGGAGTATGTTGAAGTTTATTTCCTATTAGAGGTTATCAAAACTGAAGTCCTGTTGGTGACCGCAGCAGAAAGTGTCCGCCCAGGTGCACACGTTGAGCTCTCCCTTTCTCAGCCCGACGCTGCTGGGAGGAATGGCAGTCTGGCTCTGCTAAGAACGTGTGGGCAACGCGGAAACACATCGCTGCCACTCGGAATATTTTGAGAAATGGAGATTTCATTTCTTCAAACAAACATGAGTTGTAAAACCCAGTATAGTAACTCCAAGAGATATTGTTCCTTCTTATTATATATAATATGGCATACTGGTATGGAATGACAGTGATATCTGGAACAGGAAAACAGGTTGAAATATGTTTGATAAATTACTCGGAATGGATTTAGAAATAAATCCACATATTGGTCATTTTAAATTTAGAAGTCTGTAGCGAAAACAACAGAATACCCTGAACTGATCGTATTTTGATCATTCTAGGTAATGCTGACCCTGAAGGCCAGGGCTACTGCCAAGCGGGATTTAGCCTGGACTTTTATCAGGTGACTTCCTTTGGTCTTGTGTCTTCCAATCTTTGCCTTATCTGTTTGCTGATGTTTTTTTTACCTTCCGCCTCTACCCCCATTAACCATCACCAGCAAAAGAACCTGCAGGCATGGATGTAGCTTCTTTGGGCAACTTCTTTAATTTTTTCTTTATTCTTTATTTCTATTAAAGTAATGTATGCATGTGATGATCTATTAAAATAGTAAAAAATACATATGATTAAAAACAACAGTCTTTCTTCCCACACCTTGGCATTATTGTGCTTCTGAAAAGCTCACAAGAATATGTAAATTGTTTTATCTCTTCTCTCTAATTGACCGATTGAACATGTACTAAAATTCACATATCCTTTCACAAAATTAAAAATAGAGATCTCTAGTAAGAATGTAGGAGGCCAAGATTCTGTGGTTTTACAAATAGTATAAATTTCATCAACATCTTTAAGGATGCAGAGTATAGAAGGTGGGGTGGTAAGTGAGAGAGAAAATTTGTATTTACTAGTTTGGAGTTTTTGCTCTCTCTCCTGGGAAAGGTGGGTTTGAAAATGTATAGAAAAAAATAGGCATATAATAGGCATAAAATATGGCCTTGAGATAAATAGAAACTGAATTTTTATTTTATTACCAAAGCTCAAAAGATCATGTCTGCTAAATGGTACAGCATTAAATATGTAGTTATTTTGCTTACCTACAGCAGTGCCAAAAAACTGAAACATATTATCAGGGGAAAGAATTCAACTCACATAATTAAGTCAAATTAAAAGTATATAACACATTAAATAATTGAAAGCAAAAAAGGAAAGAAAATGACTCAGATATAAAGGCCTCTTTTAAGAAGGCCTCTTTTAAAAGATTACTTTTTTATGTACAACAAATTTTTAGAGCAATGCTTATTAACAATGATTTATCACCCTTTAAAAAAATCTATTTTTCTTTTCCAATTGTTGTTGCCGTTTCTTTTTTGTAGAATGGAGACCTTATCATTGGAGGACCTGGAAGTTTTTATTGGCAAGGTATGTTTTGTTAGCAGAAAGGACATGCACATTTCTTGTTACTCACAAGTGGTTGAAGCAGAGTAACATCAAACACTGTCTTTTATTATGTTAATTTGATATCTATATTCATAGTTTCTCAAGTGAATGGTGTTTTTCAGTTTGTACTCTGTTATACTGTCGCAACTTAATTCATTTATCCACAGACTATTTACTGAGGCTATGCCCGGCTTTGTGCTAGATGCTGGGGACACAATAGCGAGTGAAATCAGACATTGTTCCTGCCTTCATAGGGGTTACTATCTAGGGAGAGAGGCAAGCATTAAACGGATACTCATACAAGTACTAAGAAACCCCAGGCATGATGCTCCCTGTGAAGGAAAGGTATGTCAAGGTGGGGCCACGAGAGCGCAGGAGGCTCCTCCAGGGTGGCTGCGTGCAGGTGTGTCCTCTGCACACTGGCTGACAGGGAGCAGGAAACCAGCCTGTGCTCTGCTTAGGAGGAAAACCTGAATTCAGAGGGGATCACTTGCTCTGATTCTTGTAAAGGTGCTACACAGGTCAACTTATTTGGAAGCAGACAACCCTGAATTGAGATCTGAACTCTGAGTAGGAAGTAACTGGGTTAAGAGAGGGGAGACTGTACAAAAATGACTTTGCAGGATATTTGGTCTGGGATCCACAGCAGCTCAGCTAGCTAAGCCCAGGTGGCTGAAAACAAAACAAAACAAAACAACTTACACCGCTTGCGTATTGGCGATAACTGAAGCCACAGGTGTGGACGGGCCGCCCAATGAAAGATTACAGAGAATATAGACTGAATGTTGCCGGTAATGTTTAGGATAAAGGTAGAGTCAAATCTGAGAGAGATGAATGATTGAGTGAGGGTTGTATTTTTCTTGCAAAAGACCTGATCATGTTTAAAATCCAATGGGGAAGATACAGGAGAGATGAATTTATGGTAAAATTGTATATGAAGTTACTGTTAAGCTTAATTCTTACATATACAGCTATGAACATCAAATAGTTAACATTTCCACCTTTAAAAATTACTTTGCAAACTAAAAACAATATAGTTTATGCAGTGGATGGATATAAAATTAAAATGATGTGTCTTTAAAAGAATTGTCTTCTAATTCACTTGATTAATTTCATGTAATTCTTTTCTTAAATTGAATAATGCCCGATACAGATGATGTGCTGAAAATTAGCCATATCAAGGGGATATAGAAGCATTTGTCTGAGACAGATAACTTGAAATTTTATTGAGTGTTAAGATTCTAATGTTTATAGAAGCAGTGAGAGGAAACAGCGAAGGCAGTGTGCCTGCGAGACGAGGGAGGGGCTCTTTAGCTCTAACCTGGAGAAAACTGGCAAATTCCACAGACATTGTTCAGAGGTTCGTGTGTAAATACCATTGTCTTAATGTGAGAACAGTCATTTCAGACACAGTCACTTGGATAGATTATGGCCTACTTTGACAGTTTTATTCTTTTTGGACTTCAGACAAGAATGTGAAGCTACGTGTGAATTTCCAAAGAATAATTTGGCTTTAAAATTAATATTAAATGTTAGTCTCTTGAAAATGTACCTCCATTTTTCTCCCGAAGAGCATAAGACCACATTTTTTTCCTTAGATGTCCATAATAGATATGGGAAGGCATAAAAATTGTGGTGGGAAGTTGCTGGTCACCTTTTGTATTTCTGTTCATCCCGGTCAATGTAAGCATATTTCCAGACCTGTGACAGTGACTTGATGTGGGAGAGATGAACCAAGATCATATTGATGTTGCTGGCCATCAATTCCTTTTTTTTTTTTTTTGCTAAAATTCTGGATCTCACTGCGCCTAGCTGCTTCTCTCTCTCATAATATTATGCCCTATCTGTACACTTTAGCATAAAAAGTAGATGGCTCAAAGATTTTGTATTTTTTTCCTTTAATGTAGCTATGTTTCACGATGTCTTAATCAAATGATTTAGATTTAAAATATCTGTATTTTGTGAGAACACAAAAAGTCCAATTAGAATGTCAAAGGAGATCTTCATTTTAATGCCAAATATCCTAAGGGCAAAAACCGCCAAGTGACTGTAGAGAAAGCACTTGAGGTGTTTGGGCCTCAGCCTCCCTGTGAGGAAGAAGTTACAATTGGGCTAGATGGTACCAAAGCTAGAGAATGTTTCTCCTAGCCAGAATGTAATCATAAATTTTGCCTACAGGTGTCTTCACTCTTAGCTGTTTCTGTCATTCGAAGGTAGAGGGACTAAATATGGTGAAGGAAGGCATAAAATACATAGTTCATCTTTGGCTCTTGTGTCAGAGTGGAAAGCTCTCCCAGCTGTAACCAGCTTCAGCTTGCAGCTGTCATGGCCGGCAAGAAAATCCATCTCTGAAAATGCAAGCAATCCCATGATCATTTTTAAGGGAGTATGTGTTGTTCAGATGTTCAGACATTGTTCAGTTAATGTATCAATTTGTTTGAACGCAGGTCAGGTGATCACTGCCAGTATTGCAGACATCATTGCAAATTACTCATTCAAGGATATTCTAAGGAAACTGACTCGAGAAAAACAGACGGAAGTGGCTCCAGCTTCCTATGATGACAGTTACCTGGGTGAGGTCCATTGCTCAAGACACTGGTTTCCTCAAAAGACAAACATATTTAATGTGTGGATATGTTTTATTCCTCGGTTATCTGATATTATTTGGAATCTTATACAAGTTTTCTTCTCTTTATGTTTCAGTGACACTTATCCTTACCTTAATATTTTTTGTCTTTTTCTGCTTTTGAAATGAGCTCTCAATTACAAAATATCAAACTATACTAAAAAATGCCAGCCACTGGCACAGTATGGAGAAGCCCACAAATAAGGACAGATAGCAGCAGCAGGTGGCAAGAGGTGGGAGGTGATGGAAGCAGTGGTTAACGAATGTTCACAGGAAGCTGAAACTATCCAACAGGTTGTGCCCTAATTTAGCACAGGTTACGCCAGTCACTACCTTGGTGGGTGGCCTCGGTGTAATTGGGTTCGGATTCTACACAATGGTACAAGTTCTTCCAGTTAAGAGTTCTTGGCTTGCACTGACCACAGGGTGGCCGGAGGGCACTGGACCAGCCTATCAGTTTTTCAAAATGCTGTCAGAGACCTGATAGATGCACTGAGAGACTTCAGGAGCTCTACACTTCAGTGACAGCGTATAATCAGCGTTTCCTAGCTGGATACATAGCTCAGCCAAGATCCAAATGCCATTGGTGAGCTTCAGAGATGGGTACAGCATGTCCTGCCCTTCCTTCCACATTTCACTTGGCAATAGTATAAATGTTGTTTTGCAACTTGCTGGAAACAGTGTCAGCATTTTAATGACATTCTTTAATCTGAAACTGAAGTTCATTTTCATTGGAAATATCCTTCCATGCTGTGAGGAAGACCCGACACTCCATTTTTCCATCTTCTACAAAAAGCACATTGAGTGGGATGAGGCAGCTGAAGTAGAAGACATCAGTATCATTTTTTACAGCCATGTGCAGGTTATTCAGGGTTCCATCTTCATGACAGGGCCCAAGGTGCTGAGGGACAGGGACACGTCAGTGCCCTGATCTGGCATCAGTGGTATGCAGATGGCCAGAGGATTGCTAGGGATGGCACCTAAGCTGTTCTCGTTAAACTGGATTGCAAAGTCTGCCATGGGTTGCAGAGCTTGGTTGGGGAAGATCATTTCCATATAGATGTGACCCCGATGATGAGTAAGTTTCCGGAAATCTCCAAGCCTTTAGCCTTTACTGCAGGCAGCCAGGCAGCCTCAGGAGCCACATCTCACCCTGTGCCGAGCTTCTCCCTGTGGAGAGTTCACATCAATCATCCAGGCCATCGCTGACCTCGGCAGGAGTAGGGGAAGGAGCAAAGGTTGCAGGCGCTCATGATGGGATGAGGAATTGTCCCAGTGCTGGACTTCCTCCAATGCCCTCGCCAAAGTCACTGCCAACAGACTGTCTTGTCTGTTCCTCCTCCCAAGAGATCCACTGCTCCCACCTGCATGGAGAATACCTGTGGCACATTGACTGGGGGACCAAGGTCAAGGTTTGAAAGGTCTCCCAAAAGGTCACCTTGAGAGGGAATAGCCTGAGGTTGCTCCAAGTTGGTAGCAATGATGGTGCCAACAGGGCTGTCACCAGCATCAGTGCTCCCATGATGTACTTGCAAGTGTTTGCGATGGACTCCATGACTTCCTTCCACAGGAGCACTGGGAGGCTTGTGATACACACAGGCCAGTGAATCAGTGGGGCAGATTAGCTCGTTCTGCAGAGTTGGCTCAATAAGATCTCTCCCCGCAGAGATCAGCAGCTTTTCAGACAAGACTGCCTCTTTGGCTGTGACAGGGTCCATTGAGAGAAGCCACCAATAAATATAACCCCTATCTCGAAGGTCAGGATTATCAGAATCCTGTGTTGCCAAACTCAAGACCTGCTATACCAGCTCCTGTGTTTCTGATGGTTTCTTGAGGAACACTTTCACTATGGCAGTAAGCAGAGTGAGCTGCAGCTGGGTGCTCTCATCCTGAAAACCCTCCAGGAAGCCCTCTAGTGACTCATCTGCATTGTCAATTTGTTCAGCATATTCTCCCACCATCCAAATCATAGCTGCTCGAGCATCTGGCTCATCCAGCAAGTCTTAAGTTCTCACACAGAGTGGCAATGATACTTTCATACTTGTTGGGGTGCTTGCAGAAGATGTCCCCAATAACGATTGCCTCTTGGACCATATAATTTACTTTGGTCTGGATGAGATCGAGCGATGTGCTTACACAGCATCGTGCAGATCGCTGCACCTGATGGCACACCATCCAGTGGTCCACACAGCTTGCGAACAAAGTCAACACCCACCTCTGGCATATTCCTTCAGTTCAGCCAGAACCTGAGCAATGTTGGCTTGGGAGGCTAAATGGATCGTGATGTCCAACTTCTCCAGTTTAACATAGATGGGATCATTATACTTCACAAAGAAGACTTTAATTTCCTGCTTTAAGGTGTCAGGCCTTTTCTGAACAATCAGGCTGATGTTCCTTCCTCAGGGCGATGTACTGCACCTCTGGCTCCCCAGATAATGAAGTGACGAGTGGAGGGGACACCTTCTTCAGCAGCACGTTGTCGTAGTCAGAGTCCTTGGGTAACAACTCCAGAAACTTCATTAGGACTGTTACTGCGGAAAGCACCACTGCTGAGCTGACATGAGACAGCCGCGGAGTCACCCACTCACAGATGCTCTGAGACTTGATCATCTTTAGGGTTATAGTTGTACAGGCAGTTGGGGATGAAAATCTGGCCCCATTCAGTGTGTTCATTCAGGGCGGTCAGCAGCCTATTCATGTTCTGCGGGTTTAGATCGAGTAAGTTGCTGTTTGGGTGAGATTCACTGATTTCAGATAACACTGCTACATTAGCCACCACCATTGGTTCTGAATCTGCTGTGAAGTCCCTCAGAGGGGCCAGAAATCCCTGATCTTCCACCATTTGGGCGTTAATGTCATGGAGTTTTGCCATGTAGACTACTGCTGTTTTCTGAACACAGGGATCTTCATTGAGGGGCTCATGGAGATATTCTGTAATCTAGCCCACCCGGATGCACCCCATGGTTCTGACTGCCAAGGCCCAGATCAGAGACTGGGATCGTCACAGTCCTTCACACAGCTGTTGACAGCCACGATGGCTGTGTCCGGTGACCCTTGGCATGGTTCATCGGCAGAGATACACAGTTCTTTAGTTCTTGGTTGTCAGTCTGCGTACAGTTCACTGCATCTGGAAAGAGGGAGCCAACATCCTTCCCCACAGTCACAGGAACAATCTCTTTCTTCACAGCCTCCTTTCTCTTTTCTTTCTTTTCGTTCTTGAGTTCAGCCTTTAATTCAAAGATTTCTCCTTTTTTATTGGCTGTGAAGTACTGAGCTGGTCACGGCGTTGGCTCGGTGATGTGTACTGGAGGCGAGGGTGGGGTGGCGGCGGCAGCCAGAGAGCATGGCCCGAGTGCTGTTCCCGTCAAGTTTTCTTTTCTTAGTAGCTTCGATGGACTCTTAGCTTTTTTCTTTTGATTCAGCCTTGACATATAACCTTGACAGCTATTTTTTTTTACTCCTCACCTGAGGACATTTTTTCATTGCCTTCAGAAAGAGAGGAAGGGAGACAGAGAGAGAGAGAAGCTTCGATCAGCTGCCTTCTCATATGTGCCTGGACTGGGAATCAAACCTGAAACCCACATATGTGCCCTGACTGGGAATTGAACCCACAACCCTTTGGTCTATGGGACAAGCTCCAACCAACTGAGCCACACCAGTCAGGGTGACCTGACTGCTATTTTACAGGCTCTGTAGCAGCCTCTTGCATATGAAATATTTTGCCAGTGGTGGTGGGCACTAAGAGGGGCTGCCCAGTACTACACTGTGGGCAAAATGATCGTGGCCTTTCCAGTTTCCAGAGCAACAGCAAGAGACTTTCCAGTTGCTGGAATGTTTGACAGTTCATTATGTTCAAACCACACAATGTCATTTTACCACTATTGTTTCCCACCTGTGGTATTCTGATTGGCATTTTGACAGACTGATGCATTTAAAAAGGAAAAGTTATGTTTTATGATCTCACCACATTTTAGAGCTAAGTGAAATTTGTGGAAGACCATCATTAAATGAATTAGGAACTAGGCCTTGTTGATGATCAGAAATAGCAAAATCTGAGCACAAGGGGTACCATTCAGAGTAAGGTGTCTGATCTTGATGATCAATGACTTTAAAATGCAATGATCACTATTCGCACTTGAAGGTGGGTTGTGAGGCATTCCTGCTTTAAAAAGTGACCCCAGACTAATGTGGCCACACTTAGAAATATTGTGCTTCCAGGAGTTAGCACGAAAGTGTTCGGGCTGGCATGCTTAGCCTTTCCTTTCATAGAACCTTAAGCTTTTATGCTACAATACTTGTTGAGGTTTCTGTACAAAGCAGTACTATGGTAGTTCTTTCATTTTTCTAGATAGATAGCTAATTTATTTGTAAAGCATTCAAACATGTAATTTTTTTTCTTTAAAACAGGATATTCAGTTGCTGCTGGGGAATTTACAGGAGACGCTCAGCAAGGTGAGGGACATTGTTGAATGTAAGTCATTTATAAAACATGGGGAAAGGTAAAAATCACCTTAAAAGGCCTTTTACAAATATAATTTTCTTTGCTACACTAAATGTATATAAATAAAATCCCAGAATGTATATGATAGTTTGTAGAAAAGAAAAAAAACACACACTTTGGCGCAGATTTTTAAGTCTCAAAGAATTTCATATGAATGAATACCAATCTTTATGCAATCTAATCAAGCAATAAAAAATTAGTTCTGTAGTCCCACGTTATAAATAAGAAAAATACAGATAATTAAATGATTTATACAAAAGCCGTGCTGTTAGTGACACATGAAATGTAAGGACTCAAGATCCTTCATTTTAATTTCCGGGATCTCATATCGACATATTCAAGCCAAGCTCCCCACCCTACAGCAACCCCCACCTCCACATCACTTCCTTCCTTCCTCTTCCTCAGACACGGCGAACCCCTCGCCTCCTGTCTTCCAGGTTTCGATCCTCTGATTCTGTATCTACCCTCCTCTTCCAGTGGCTAAATGCTACTTTTTCTTTCAAGGCCACTTTTAAATGTCATCTCCTCCCGAAGTCCTTCCTTGACTTTCTTCTTTAAACTCCTGTGTCGGGCCGTGGTCGGTGTGGCTCAGTGGATTGTGCGTCATCCCACAAAGTGAAAGGTCACTGGTCCAGTTCTCGGTCAGGGCACACGCCTGGGTTGTGGGCTCACTCCCTGGAAGGGGTGTGGGTGAGAGGCCGCCTATCGATGTTTCTCTCTCACATCGATGTTTCTCACCTTCTTTTCCACCTTCCTTCCCCTCTCTCTAAAAACAAATAAAGTAAAGTCTTAAAAAAATAAACTCCTGTATCATCTAATTTTTCCTTCCACTAAGGCATTTACCATTTATTCACTCGTCAGTGTTTTTGAGCACCTACTACGTGCCAGGCTGTGTGTTAAGTGTTAAGCACACAGAGGTGAACCTGTCCCCAGGGTTCATAGCCGAGGCGTGCTAACAGACATGAGACAACAGACACAAAATACCTGATTAAAACTTGCAGCAACTTAGGGTAAAATTCTAAACACAGAACTAGCCCCATTTGGGAAGACTCTGCCCTCGTGACCTGGTCACCTTCCAGAGAACCCGTCTTAGTTGTCATCGTATGAATTTCAGAAGATAGAAACATTCAGTCCAGAGAGTAAATGGCAGTGTTTGTTTACTAGTAATGTTTATTGAATAACTCAGTCAGCAGTCCACCTTGGCCATTTTCCATCTTGTTTCATATGAACATTAACTGCTTTCCACTAACATGTTTTACAGTTCACAAATAATGAAGAGTAAATTAAATATGGCCATCTTTAGGAATCACCATGGCTCTTTGAATAGTTTCCTCTTGACAAGACATACAAAGCAGAAGTTCATGAAGAATATTTTTGCTATTAGGTAGAGGTTGAAAACAGGTATCTTATATTTTTTCTTTAGAAGAACATTTTTCTTTTGAATACAAGCTAATTATTAAAGGCCCTCTCTTTCCATCTTCAAGATAGTAAAAGACCACCTGTCGTGGTGGTTAAAAAGCAAGGACTTTGGAGCTAGACCACGCCACTCACTAGCTCTCTGTCCTGGTTACCAAACATCTCAGTGCCTCCATCTCTTTATTCCTAAAATGGGGATGATGGTGATGATAGTATCATCTACATCGCAAGATTCTTGCGAGGATTAATGAGTTAATCCTATAAGATTCATAGAACAGTGCAATGCCCGATACATAAAAATACCATTTAAACGTTAGCTGTAATAAGAAAGAATCCTTGGGTTAGGAGCCATCGAAGATAGAATTGAATAACTATCACCTTTATGATGTCGGATCTTACAGTCTCTTAGTGATTTAGTGAAAGAAACTGCAAAATGTGCCACATGATTTTTAAATGTGGCATTAGGGCTCTGTTGGAAAGCTTGCCAGGAGAGCATTCAGTTTGGACCCAAGGAAATTAATGATGATGTGTGACAGCTCATCATAGGAAAGGATGATAGCAAGTCATAGTGCTTTTCCATGGGCTCTCAGAAATATCTAGAGAATGGATCCAAGTTTTAAGTGATTTACAGGTATCTAAAGTAGAGGCATTATCAGAGATCATAATCCATTTATCAGACCATTCAAAGTCCAAGGCTGTTCACTATTTACTTAATTAGACAAAAAGAAGCAGGAATTTTATGAAAAATAGCCAGCAACTTGATGTCCTATAGGTGAGAGATTCTTAATACTGGACCCGTGAACTCTAGGTGGTACATGGATGGACTTCATGAAATTTGAATGCCCAGAAATTATATGCAAAGTTTTGAATGTATGTGAACTTTTCTGGTGAGAAGATCTATAACTTTCATCTAATTTTCAAATGTGTTCATGACTCAAAAAAGGATAAGATCCTCCATTCTCATTTTAGAGTGAGATGAGGTGAGCTAATGTCCGGGAAAGTGACCTGGTGCCACTGAATCCTGGGACAGTCATTTGATGGGATGGAAAGAATATTGCTGCCAGTTCTTGAGTTCCGCCACTCACCAATTATGTATGGTGACCGAACCTTTCTCATCCTCAGCTTCCCAGCCTGCTAAAAATGGATGTGAATGACTATTTTTGAGAGGTTAAATTAGGGAATTATTATAAAGAACATGCCGCATTGTCTAGTGGGTAGAAGACATTCAATAAATGCTAGCCTCCCTTCTGCTTCTCATTAGTGGGGTTGATGTCCATGTCATGTATTTAGAGGCCAGGGATCTAAATTTTTCCTGTGCGTAGTGTTGATATTAAGAGACCTCTGAAGGTTTCACCATGAGTTACTGAAATGGTTCTAAGAAAAGTCTCCTATTTTCCTTCCCCTCACTGAATATTTAGGTAGTTGATTGACAGTTCTCCTAACTTGCCTCAGATTCCAATCAATTTATTGTCTTAATCATTTTTAAACAGTTATGAACACTTTTAATCAACATTTCATTTGATAACTTCTTAACGTTTTGACCATATGAGGTTATATCTACTTCCTACCAAGTAAAGGTTATTGAAAACCAAGCAGTATGCTACCTGTTCTGACAGCTTTCCTAGCAATCTATCCAGATAGCTTAGTTTTTCTGAGCCCCATTTTATTCTTCAAGAATATTCTTCATAATATCCAAGCCCCACTGACATTACTGCAATAGCTTCCGAGCTGACCTCCCTGCATTCATCTTCGCCCTCCCGTAGTCTCCCCTGAACCCGGCAGCCAAAGTGGCCCTTTAGAAACAGAAATCAGATTGTGTAACTTCTTTGCTCACAATGACGTTCCAGCTCATTCAGGCTAAAATCCAAATCTTCACAATGACCCAAAAACTCTAATCATGAAGCCACTAATTGCTTTGAATTCATCTCCAACTCCTTTACCCCTCACTCCCCCTTCTGTAGCCACCATGGCCTCCTTGTTCCTCTGAATACTCCAGACACCTTTGCACTTGCTCCCTCTGACTAGGACATACTTCTCCCAGAGCTCCATAATATTCACTTCCCCACTTTCTACAGTCTTTGCTCACGTGTCACCTTCTCTCTAAGTCATTCCCTGATTACCCTAATACATCACAAGCCCTTCCTCATTCTGACTCCAGCACTCTCTGTACCATTGGACTGCTTAGTTTCCTCCACTATACTTACCTGCTTCTAATATACCATTTCAATAACTCTATTTTTTAAAGTGACCAGCTCTTCCAACGAGAGTATTAGCCCCATGAGAGCAGGAAATTTTATGTTTCATTGTGTACCCTGTATGTGTGCCTGTAAGTATTTGTTGATTAAATGAGTTCATTGACTACTGAAAAGTCCAACATGTAGCCCCAAATGAATCTTCTCTGACTATTACTGCTAACAGTATGACCACCCATCTTTGCTAATGTTGAGCACAGCATGTAGAGTTAATGCTGGAATTTGTCCTCTACTTTTAGGAGCAGGAGTAGGGGAAGGGAAATTTCAGTGGAAAGGGACTGTATTTCAGGCCCCTCTTTTTAAAATTAAACTAAAATTTTAACCCCACTGAATCTGATAATAGTTTGGTTTATAGAAATGGCAGCTGGAAAGATCTTTGATAATCAGAGATTCCACTGCCCACCTATTGCAGGTGACTGGGAAAAAAAAAGGTCCAATGGCTCATCCCAGGTACGCGACAGCACGAAGGGCCCAGAACACCACTTTGGGAATCTAGAGCCAGGTCTCTGTGCCTTGGAGCACCTGCCCCCTTTCCATAGTCGTTTCCTGTATCTCTGTCATTGAAGCTTCCTTTCTCGGCTGCCGGGTTGCCCCCTAGTTCTTCTGCCAACAAACAATTTCAGGGCACAGACTCATATCATTTATGATATGTGGCCTTTTCTTAGAAAACCAAAATTGTTTTAACATTTAAGTGTGACAGGAACTACTAACTTTTTACACTAGTACAAAAGATGTCACCACGGGGAAAGCTGGAGAGATCAGGGGAAGAGGTTTAACACACAAATCACACACAGAGCTGAGAAGCCAGGCTTATGGTCTAGAGGCAGAAACACCTGGAGACTGGTCATGGAGACTGGTTACTCTCAAAGTACAGCATCAGGTCTTCTGTTTTCTATTGTCTGCGGCAGAAGCAAAATCCAGTGCGTGAAAAACCATGACTTCAAACTTCCCGCTTTCTGCACGATGTACTTATTTAAGAAATACTGTCTTTAACTGAGTTGTTGTGTAGCTGTAAAAAGAAATTATATATAAAATTCACCTTCTAAATTACTATTTTTATCACCAGAACTGGTTGCTGGAGTTCCAAGAGGAGCACAGAATTTTGGATATGTGAGTACTAAGGATACAGTACAGAATATTTTCTTATGCATACAACTTTTAAATCTTTTAAAATGCCCTTTAGTAGCAAGCCCCACTGATTCATGCTTGTTTTGTTTCTAAAGAGGGGGACAGATCTTTCTTTCTTTTGGGTCTCTGTGCAGAACCAGCTATATAACTAACTGGTGGGACCCAGTGCAAGAGAACGCAGGGCCGCTTGTTTAGAATTGTTAAGGATTTCCAGACACGATAGCTAGGCATTAAAGCAAGGGCGGGTCCCATCTGACCTTGGGTCCCTGTGTGACTGCACAGGTCACACACCCATGGAGCCTGCCCGATCCTTGTGCGTAATCTAGGGATAGTTGCAGAGGACCCCATTGTTCATATGATCAACATTTTAATGTCTCATGTAGTAGAAATAATAAAATCAATTGTTATTTCACTAGTGCATTAGTTTTCTTAGGGCTGCCATCACAAGTGACCATGAACTGGGTGGCTTAAAACAACATAAATTTACTCGCTCAAGAGGCCTGAGATGAAGGTGTCTGCGGGGCCACACCTCCTCCTGTGCATCTGGCGGAGAATTCTTCTTGTCTCTTGAGCTTCAGGGGGCTCCCGCCTCTCCTTGGCAGGCGGCGGCCTCGCTCCCATCTCTGTTTCAGTCTTCATGTGGTTTTCTCCCATCTGCACCTATGTGTGCCCATGCCTTTTCGCGTAAGGACACCAGTCGTTAGCTGTAGGGCCTGCCCCAAATCCAGGGGGATTTTACCTTGAGATGCTTAACTTACTTCATCTGCAAAGACCCTGCTTCCAAATAGCAGCATGGATTTTGGGGGAGTGCTCTTCAAATCCATTATAACTAGTTACTACAAGGTTAGGAAAAGGAAATAAATAGACCTTATAAAAAGAAAGATTTTTTTAAATGAAAATATTTGAAATAATGTTTATTTTTATAAAGTCTAGTAAACTTGTAATATTTGTAGATTTGGGGTGGGCTGAATAGAATTAAAAGAAATAATTTTGCTACATGAATATCATCTTAAAATTGAATTTTTTGCAGAGGCATAATCTCCAATTTCTCATAATAGCATGAATCTACACAAAAATCCTAATTAGATCAATTCACCAACCATCAGATTAATTACTCTCAAGAAATTCAAAGGAAGCAAAATTTGAATTCATTGTTGTTGAATTCAAGTCTTATATCTCCACTTCAGAGTAGTGACCATGCATTTTGTCTGAAAGGACCCCTAGACTTAACCGTAAGCAAAAAGTTCAGTGGAATTT
>VMDR010012661.1:0-26209 GCA_007922815.1 Macrotus californicus | reverse complement strand
TATTTCTCCCTTTCCAGTCTCATTCTGAGTTCTCAAAGGGTCACAAGGGCTGTCCTCTGGCTGGCGGGTCCACGCCCAGCCAGTCTTTTCCACGGCTCGGGTGCCTCCAGCGGGGGACCGGGGCGAGGTGACCCTCGAAAGATTCCACACCGGGAAACGGTATCGGTGATGGGATTACTGAATAAAATGTCTGCAGTATCATACACAGAGCCGACTTCGGGGTCACTCATGTGCTCCTAACGTGTCATTTCCATTAGTATGGTAATGATGTTTTTAGAAAATAACGTATTTATCTGTAAGGTTTTAGGAAAAAGTTCTGAAAAGGAAGCCTCAAACTCGGTGAGCTGGTCTTCACGTTTATCAGGGATAACACCTTCCTTACTGGGAAGGTCAAGTACGATGGCCTGGGCTCCCTTTGCCCTATCGATGGCCCTGGCGGTTGAAGCCTATGCCGTTTCAGAAGAAAAAGAACGTGCCCTGTAATGCTAAGTAGACACAAACTTCAGAAGTTCCTGTTGGGCCAACAACCAACCGCTGAGCACCCCGTAACCTGGATTTGGAGGTTTAGGGGGAAGTAAGATAAATGAAAACAAGCAGGGGACAGCAAAACTTATTGTCTTCAAATAACACTATTTGGTGCAAGTCAAGTGCACCTGATCCCAGGAAAGAGGACACGGAGAAGGTAATCTTGAACGTCATAATTGTGTATAATCTTATAACACTGCAGTTCTCCATGTAAACAGTGAGAGCGATTATCCCATTCATCCGAACATTAATTCGAGTGCAGGGTGTGTCATTCCTGTCACAGGAGGTGCCCTCCGTGCGGGAGGGGTCAGCGTGGGAATGCTGCAGAACCAGACAAGGCAGCCCTTGAGGCTTAAGTTTGGGCCACAACCTGCCTCTGTGGCAGGGAAGGCATAATAAGGAGAGAAAGAGAAGGAAAACCTTTCTTAGTTTTGGTCTGTAGGGGGCGCCTTCACGGATGTGGACACTTCCAACCTCAGAGGCAGCCCTGTGCAGGGGTTTCGCCTGAGGGCTCTGCAGTGGGGTAGATTGGGGTGGTGTCCTGCCCTCCCCTGCCTAGGTGTAGAGCCTCTGTTTTGTCATCTCTAAAGGCCTCACTGGGACGTTTGCATCTCTAGAATGGGAGCAACAGTAGCAGACACACCTCCGACTGTCCCTGGGAAGCTGAGACAAGTTAATAAAGCATGTTCCAACAAGGTTTTGCACACAGTAGGTGCTCTGGGAAATGGCAGTGGCGGGGATGGTTATGACAACTTCACACATACTCCTGTATTGAGTGTCTGCCACTGTGTCACAAGTTACCGTGCTTTTAGCAGCTTGAAATGGCACGTAGGCATTGTCTCCTGGTTTCTGTGGGCCAGAATCGGGGCACAGGAGAGCGGGGCCCTCTGCTTCTGGCTCTCTCACAAGACCTCGCTGAAGGTGTTAGCCAGGGCTGCGTCTCATC
Source organism: Macrotus californicus (assembly GCA_007922815.1). Classification (NCBI taxonomy): domain Eukaryota; kingdom Metazoa; phylum Chordata; class Mammalia; order Chiroptera; family Phyllostomidae; genus Macrotus; species Macrotus californicus. The sequence continues at coordinate 24,738 of VMDR010012661.1, read as the reverse complement.
TGAAGGTTCAGCTGGGGAAGGATTCACTTCCTAGCTTGTTCATCTACGTGGTGAGGGGACTCAGTTTCTTTAGGGCTGTCGAGTGGAGGGCCTCAGTTCCAGCTTGTGGTCAGCCCAAGGCTGTCTTCCGTTCTTAGCCTCAGAGGCCTCCCTGGTGTGGCAGTGTACCCCAAAGGGTGCGCACCAAGGAGGTGACAGTCTCCTAGCGAGGTGGAGATTAGAATCCTGCATGACACAACCATGGAAGTGACATCCCTTCCCGTTTCTCTTGACAAGAGGCAAGTCACAGGTTCTGCCTCCATTTAGGGGAGGGAGTATATGAGCTTTGAAAAGCAGGAGGTAGGGATTACTAGGGTTTATTTTAGGGTCTGTGCACCATGAACTCTTAGAGGAGATACTGCTGTTTTTCAGTGGACGGAACCACAGCTCTGAGAAGTTGAGGGACTCACCCAGGGCCACACAGCAGCTGGCTGGTGCCGGGACTTCACGGCAGGGTTCGGCTCCAGGAGCCTCATTCTTCCCCGAGGTCTTTTGTGTCCCCTCCTGTGCTCAGCTGCGGACAGAGGGTCGCTCGCGTCCCGGAGATGGTCTGTGCAAGTGAGCGGTGTGGTGTGCTGGCTTTTGCAGAGTTCATTAGTGGTTGCTGTTATGGGGCAGATTTATGGGCAATTTTATTTTATGCATTCTTAATTTTGAAAATGTTAATCTGAAATTGCTACAGTGTTTCAATTAATTTGGACGATAAAAACTGAGCCACAGAAGAATCCCTAGCAGAAGATAAGGCAGCTAATTAGTGGTTCTGAAACAAACAAATGTGGACCCGGCCCGAAACCTGCGGGGTGGGGGGCACCCCGCCACCTTCCCTCTGCTTAGCGGCCTTCAAATGGAGAGAACGACTCCAGGCAGTCTAAATATTAAACTCAAGTGCAGCTGAGTTTTTTAAAAAGCCTTTTTAAGGAGTTAGCTGTCTAAATTCACGTATAATTTTTTAAGTATATGCAGTTCTGGAAAACTGCTTTCAGATTATTTTGGAATATTTCGGATAACTCTCACAATGGTGACAGAAATACAATAGTTTATTGTTATCAAAGTATTTTTCATCTCGTTTACGATATTTCATGCTTTTCACACATATTGTTTCACTTTTCCTCTGAAATTAAAGGTAAGACAGCACATAGTTCTTTTTTTTTTAAAAAAAAACAACAGTTGGCCTTATTTGATAAATTAGAATTTTGCAGCTTGAAAAATGTATTCGAAAAAATGAAGAAAATATCCGGAAGTACAGCAAAGTTTTCTGGACAGATTGCCTGTAACCACTCCCTTACATAATCACCTCCACTCTTTTACTTTGTCCCCCCCAAAGTATTTTGTTTTGTACTTTGTCGGGGGGCAACTGTCTGTTTATTAAGCAATTGTGTTTTCAATGTGGCCCTCTGCCTTTATCACTTAATGTTGTTTCGTGAGCATATTTGTTTATTCATTTGTTCATTCAACCATTTGACAAGTCTGCAGGCTCGGTGTTAACATTTCAAGGATGAGCAAGATGTGCTGCGCTTACACAGCACACAGGGTCCCGGAGCTGAGGTCAGCTTTGACAGCAGGCAGGGCTCTGCTGAAAAGGGGCACGGGCTCCAGGGAGGTGACATCAGGAAACGGTGTCTAAACCGAGACCCAGGATGTGAGTAGGAGATCAACAGCATATGAATGGAGGCAGCCAAGGCCCTGAGTTCGGCAAAACACAGAATGCCTGGGGTTGGAGAGGGAGAGCTGTGCATGATGGGAATTTAGAGGCAGCCAAGGCAGGGTCTTGGTTAATTCACATCAAGAAGTTTGACTTCCTGCTCCTGAGCGGAGTGCGCCTCTCAGCCAGAGGGGTGACAGGGTCCGTGGGGTCTGGCTTAGAGGTCATCCTAGGCACATGGTGAAGGGCACCTTGAGTCACTCAAGTCTTCAGAAAAATATGAAATGATTTCCGTATAATTTGCTGTTGGATGGGAGTCTTACTAATTATCATTATTATAAATACTACTTGGAGGGGTTTCTGTACATGAATATCTTTGCCCAGAGGGCTGATTATTATTATTGCAAATAGGGTCAGAGAAGTAGAACTTCGGGGTCAACACATGAATTCCTTGATTCTAGATATATATGTTGCTAAATTGCCTTTTAGAAATACTACATTGAATTATATCTCCACCATTATTGATGTATGAGGCTCTGACTTACGTTATGCTTTACCAAAACAGTATAATTCTGGTCCTGGTCCGTGTGGCTCAGGCATCGTCCCATAACCGAAAGCTTGTGGGTTTGATTTCCGGTCAGAGCATGTACCTAGGTTGCGGGTTCGATCCCCGCTTGAGGCACACACAGGAGGCAGCCAATCGACGTTTCTCTCTCTCCCTTCCTCCCTTTCTAAAAGCAATGAAAAAAATGTCCTTGGATAAGGATAAAAAAAACAAAACAAAACCCAGCAGCATCTTTCTTTGTATTTTAAGTCATTCCATGAGAAAAGTATATTACTATTCCTATGGTATCTCAGTGGTTTATAACATAATATGAACTTGATTTCCAGTGATACAGATTTTTTTTAATGTTCATTGGCTATTGGTACCATTCTTCTCTCTGTTTATACCTTGCCCATTTTTCTGTTCAGGATTTAGTGCTTTCATATGGTACCAACCTTGACTGACAAATACTTCTGGCTTATTATTTGTTTCTAGGTAAAGTTTTAAGTTTGCATGTGGTCATAGTGGTTGGTGTTTTATGCATGGGTTCTTTGGGGCTGTTGTTGCTTTCGTAATTAGAAAAATCTCCCCTTCTGAATTCTATTAAATACGGACTTCTAGTCTTATTGTTTGACTTGTGTGGCATTGGACCTAGGCCCTTTAACTTACTGGTATTTGGGTAGTAGATCAAAATTCTGTGAGCAGTTCTGAAATGCACATCAGCGTATTTTCAAGGATTCATAGTACAAGATTTTACAGAATTTAAGTTTGCCTTTCTTTCCGTTGTGTGATGACCACATTATATAGCACGCACCTTTTATTTTGTGCTTCACTGAGTGCGTATTTGCTCAGGTCCTGAATTATCTTGTATAAAATATGTCACAATGTATGTTCTGTATAGATTGTAAGGGAACACTGTCTTAGCCAAATACAAGCCTGTGATGTGGAGATTTTCAGGCCTTTCTGTTTGTGAACTATGACAAACTAGGGTTACTTCTCCCAAGCCTTGCTGGAGGTAGGAGGCAGAAACCTTCGGTGGCTCTTTGGGTTCCAAGCATCCCCTTTGCTGTCTTTCTCTCTCACAAATACACATCTTTCTTGATTTTGCCAATCTCTTCTCACATTAATTCAAGCAACTCCTCTCAGAGCTGAGGCAAGACCTCTGATTTTAAAAGCTCTGTAGTTTTTAACAGTGTTTTTTATCAGAGTAAGAAAATTTCAACTGCTACTTCATTGGAAAGATGCCGTAGACAAGCCCTCACTTCCAAAGCAGTGTGGCCATTCTGTATTTTCCAGCTTTCATCTAGGAAGTTTTATATGTTGCCATGAAAACATTAGGCGCTTAATAAATAGTCTTTCTTGGGGAAGCCAGTTGCAAGCAGGTAGAATAATGGCTTTGATGTCCTACCCAGCATGTTGCTCCCAATGGTCTGTTCGGAGAACGTGCCTTTGGGTGCCCAGATGCTGACAGTTTGTGGGTGGCTTCCTGTTATTTTAAGGGGCCCAAAGGAGAAACATTTGATGCCTTTAACTCAGGGCTGAGCTTTCCTTCTTGAGACTAGAATTCTCTTTCTGTTTGGTTAGAGCACGTGGACAGGATTAGATGGATAAAAAATGAAAATATTCATGTGTCTCTCCACCACCGACTGCTATTCTAGTGCTAATGGTATAGCTTTTAAAGTCCCAGTGGAAGGAACTTGCCATTTAAAACATGCAATGCTATGCTTTGGGGACCTCATATTTTAAAAGTTAAGTATCTTCCATTTACATTCAAGCAGCATCCAAGAACAGAATCTGGCCAATGGCTTTGAAAAAATGCGAAGGCAACACCTTGGAATCTGACTGTTCAAGGGAGTTTTTTTGCCTAGCAAAACAGGAAGAAATTGGAAAAAGGCATATGGACTCACGTTGAGCATATGATGTATTTTCATCTTGAATTGGCCCTTTACCCATATTTGTAGTGTGGCTTAAAATTAATTTTGGTGAAGCATCTAGATTTGAGAGAGAGAGAGAGAGAGAAAAAAGTCTCTCTCTGGGACAAAAATCAACATTTGTGGCACCTCATTAATCACTGCCTTACGTAACGGCTGCTCCCACCTAACGAGAAGCTAGTGGGATGAGCGGAGTTTATGGTGTTAATGCCAAGTGCCGGCCTTGCCTCTCTAGAGAAGAGTTCATGAGTCATCATCGAAGCATAGGAACAAACACGCTGCGCGTCCCTTGCCAATTTTTACCAATAACATTTCTGAAAGGCGAAAAGCTCCCCCATTTTCCTATTTTTTTCAAATCTTCACCTGAAAAGGTTTTAATGTGGCTGTTACTCAATGTGTAAGAATGTTACGTAAATGTAACACTCTGAGAATGTCAGTGTCTAGTGTATTGCGGTGAAGTGTAGGGGTTGAGTTTGGGTACCTGAGTCAGATTCCTGCTCAGCCGCTTCCTGCTTCTGTGGCGGTGACACAGACACGCAAAGGTGTGCGTGGGACAGGGTAGCTGGCCAGTACCAGGCGCCGACAGAAATTTGGTGGGAAGCAGTATGGGCTTGGAATTTGAAAGCACGGGTTTCAACACGGGCTTCTGTGTAAACCGGTGGGTGAGTTAGTAGCCTCCCCACCTATTCGATGGAGGTGGAAATAGTCACCTTGCCGACATCACAGGATTACCAACTGGCACGAATGAGCGCATGCTGGACTCAAAATAAAAACCTGAGCCTCGGCATGACGTACACACCAGTGCAATGAGATAAAAATAAGCGCCAAGTTGTGGAATCTTCATTATTTCCATATATCTCAGCTTCTCAACGTTAGAATTATGTGGCTGATGAGTCGTTTGGATGGAATTTAGGTCAGCCCTGTAGTTATTATATTCTCTGTGCAGTTTTTTTCTTACCATTTACTGTAAATTTTACTGCTTTTTTTTAATCACTGTCTTCACATCTTTTTTCCTGTCCCTTAATTTTTAAAAAATATTTACAAATAAGAAAAAAATAAGGAATAACTTAGTATTTAACCAACAGATGGAAGCAATGACAATCTAAAAACATGTAATAATACAAACCACGCGTAAGGAAACCGACGCACCCATTGACACGATCCTAAATAGAAAAAAAAAAATGACGTACAAGACAAGGAGGCTTCTGTCTACTTTTTTTGTCGTCTGTTGGCTACCAAGTATGAGAGGAAGGAGAGAATCCATGGCGAAATTTTCAGGCCCTTTGGAGGATGTGGTGATGTCTTACTTATTCCTATTTGAAGATGCATCCTTTCTTGTCCCTTCCTGTGGCCCCTGTTGTTAACAAGCATTGTTGGAAGCCAAGAAGGAGAAAAAATTTGAAGGTCACAGTGGAGGCTGCAGCTGTGAGGTGTTGGACAATCACAGAAGACAGGCAAAGGGAGCGAGCCCCACCAGAAGCGGGGCAGCTCTTTGTGTCCCCCATACATACAGAGTATTATAATAGAACTAAAAAATAAAGAAGAGATCATAAGGACATGAAGCCAGGCTTAAGGTTTTTTTGTTTTTTTTTTGTTTTTTTCTGGAAGGAAGAGGTTGAGCCCAGTAGACCAGCAGGAGGTCTAAAGAGAGGATTTTTTTTTGTCTCTGACTTTAAATAACACTGACCTGACAGGTCTGTCCTTTCTCCCTGTGATCTCCTTTGACCTTCGGAACAGCTCTTGACTTTCCCTCTCGGGGATGTTCTCTGCATCGTCAGCACTGACTCCCTCAGAAATCCCGAGCCCCACACCCTGATTGCAAAAGAGCAGGAGAGAATTTGAAGGGACACGTGGCGATGAGTCCCCTGGGAACTAATAAGATGCTTCTGTAATAAGACTGCCAGCCAGGAGCCAAAAGCTCCACTTAGCGTGCGGCCATCCCAACAGCAGGTTTTGCTGGGAAACGTAGTTAAGATGAAGCCTTAGGAATTCCTGGTGAGCCACCTACCTTCCTTTGAGAGAACATTTTTCTAGAATGGCCACCCTCCTCCTTTCCAGCTTGCACAGGCCTAGATTCTGGGACCTTGCTCTTTACAAGGAGTGTTTTCTCCTTTCACTACAATGAAGGAGAAGTCTGTTCGTCTTTCCTGCTTTGCATTTCAGGTAAACCACAACGTTAAATTCTTATATGCGGCTTCGTAAACCCTTAGCATGTTGGGTGAGTCCTGGGGTGCCATTTATTCAGGTACCAGGACGAATAAATGTATTTGTAATCCTCACAAGAAAAGCCTGCGAGGGCGGTACCTGCCCATTTTACAGATCAGACAGCTGTCGGAGAGTTGTAGGCAGGTGCCCGAGTCCACGTGCGTTCTAAACACCGAAGCCGAGCTTTTAAAAACCACAGTTCTATAAAACGCTTACAGAAATTGAACCGTGAACTCATTAGGCGTGTTTTACTCATTTGGGAGTCCTAGGAGGGCACGTTCACTAAATCAGTGCCCTTTATCCAGAGATTCACGTCGTGGCCAGCGTGGTCTCAGACGTAGGTCATGCCAGGCGCTCAGGGAAGGAGGGAGTGGAAGTGAGGTGAGCTTGACTGCAGGGAAAGACTTCTGGTCGGGGGGAGAAAAATAAGCCCTTGGAATTGCGAATTGCAAGAGGAGGGAGGCCTGGGGCCTTGATGCCAGGGCTCATGGGCAAGGGGGGTTTTGTACTTGCATGAATGTCTGAGGTCCCTGGCTGAGCCTTGGAAGGGCTTTTCCCGAAGGGCCCCAGTTTGCCAGGAGGAGCCAGTAGGCAGGTGAACGGCCCCTTGAGTGCGCGCCAACCTTGGGTCACAACAGGTTAGCGAGGAAGGAAGTTCATGCCATGTAGCATGCTAGATCTCTCATTAGTATGTCTTTGCTTTGATTTTAATAGGATTAGGTAATAAAATCATAGCCAAACATCAGGAAATGACCCCAAACTAATGGAATAAATGCTGCTTCTGTTTATTCTTTATACATGTGGGCCTTTCCCTTAGTGTCTTCATTAGGATTTGTGTAGAAAACAGATTTTAGGCATGACTTTGGCGTTTTAGATAATTTAGAGACACTGATTATGTTTTCCCATCTTGGGCTTTATTTTTGGTCCTGCCTGTGTGCATGTAATCACAACATAAGCCGTCATCTGTCCAGGGTCTCAATCCTCAATGACATGATATTTCTTTTAGTAGCTCTGTTTACACTATTTGGGTAAAAATCGCATCAGATCTCTCAGGCACACCTGGAGACCTTGCTGGATTGCATTTCCTGCATTGTCGCCTGTAACAGGCATGCTGGTAAGTGCAGGTGTAGGAGGGGAAGACACTAAGAGTAACTAAGAAATTAGGCTTTGAGTCTTCTGGCCAAGATGGCAGAGCGCTCACCTCCTCTCATGGCCACATCAGAATTACAGCTAAATTATAGACTGATCGACCTGGAGATCCTCCTGCAGACTAGCCGAATAGAACTCCTGTAACTAAGGATATAAAGACGAAGCCACAGCGAGACTGGATTGACATTCAAACAAAGAAATGAGGCTTTGTCGTTGGCGTTGCCCAGCTCAATGCTTAGCTCTGCCCCTTAGCGGTGCACCCTTGGGATGCTGGTCAACCTGTTTGGCCCCCCTCCGCCCTCTCTCAAGTAGGGGTTAAATTGCTCTCCGCCTTCCAGAATTGCTGTGTGTGGCTTAACTTGGGGAATATGAGCCCAGTGTCTGGCTCTCTGTAAGCACTTAATAAGGGATGGCTGTTGTCATCACCGCCGTCCCCGAGATTCAGGATCTGGGCAGGTATGGAAGGCGAGCTGAGACCTGCAGAGGCAGGACCCGGGCTCCTGGCTCCTGAGGTCCTTGGCAACGCCGTGGGCTTGTTTGTTATGCTTTTAGGGATCCAGCTCCATGGGAGGCAGTCCTACAAGCTGCTAGCTCCCGCATGCCTCGCTTGTAATGCTTCTGTGAAAACTAATGGTGCGTGGATTGCAGTCCTGCATCCAGCTCTGTGACTTGGCTCAAGTCACTTAACCCCTCTGACCCTCAACTTCCTCTTCTTTAAAATGAGGGTCGTAATCACATTCCCTTTATAGGATTATCATGAGGCTTAAATGAATTAATGTACATTAAGCTCTCAGAACAGGGCTTGGCACATGGTACGTGCTATGTAAGTTTTAGCTGCTGTTATGTTTTTTAAGTAAAATATTTTCAGTGATCTTGAGATACCCGTAGAAGCATGTCATACACAGAGCTAATTATAGCAGAGAAAAGGCTGTAGAGACATGTTAGGAGAATGCTGACAGTGTGCTGGGTGGCGGCTGGTTCCGCAGTGTCAGGACAGGAAGCCAGGCACAGCCAGGCTGTCTCAGAGGAGCCTGGGCTCTGTACGAGGTGTCCCCAAAATGACTTATGCAGCAGAAGGCAGCCGGTGGGACTTTCAGTCCATAAATTTAGGAGCCAAAGAAATAAAGCCATTTAAAATGTTTTCTTAAAATCAGTTTAATCCCAACCTTGAGCCTTTCGTCCCCACCTTGGAGTTTGTGGACGGTCTGTCCCTGTCCTGCAGGGCCAGTTCGGGGTCTGGTCAGGAGGGTGTCTGAGGCCAGGGACCCCAGCTTTCCTCGGTGCGTAGGTGGCCTTTGAAGTCCTGCCTCCTCTCCAGCGAAGCCTCAGAGCACTGGGACATTCCTGGTGCCCCAGAGCCACATACCTCTCTCTGCTTCTGCCTCTGGGCAACCTCCTCCATCCTCGGTTGGTTTGGCCAAAGATTGACTCTTCTCTCCTTTCCTCTCTGGGATGCACTTAGCTTCATGTCATCAGTAATTCAGGTTTTACAAAGGGCAGGGAGAATTGGGGATTTCTGAAAGCTTTTGCTTTCTACCCTACAGTGCTCCTTAAAGCAAGGAAATAAAGACCTTAGCTGCCTGCTTATAAGAGAGGGGCCAGGAAAAGACTGGGGAAGCACAGAATTAGTGTCTCAGTAAGTGACTGTGCTGCAGAAGTGCAGATGACTGAGTGGGAAGTCAGGTGCCACAGGGACCCATCGAGCTGCTGTTGCCATAGGGACATGTGTCTGGGCCTCAGGGATTCATTCCACTGCCCCATCGCCTTGCGTGTGACCTCAGGAGCTTTCTTGAAAAAAAAAAAAAACACAAAAAAAATTTCTCCCCATCCCTACTTTGATTCTGAAATGTGCCCTGCTCTCCTCACAGTTACTACCACCTGCCTTGAAAAATTGCATCGACAGATAATACCTATTGTCTTATTTTGCCCTAGCCCATGTGGCTCGGTTGGAGGGAGAGTCGTCCTGTGGCTGAAAGGTTGCAGGTTCGATCCCCAGTCAGGGTATGTATAGGAGGCAGCCAGGCGACACTTCTCTCTCATCAATGTTTCTTTCTCTCCCTTCTTCTCTCTCTAAAAGCAAGGATAAATGAACATCCATGGCCTTATTTTTGTTGTGTCCTTATTTAGACGTCACTCATGGGGGCACAGAGCAGAGACGGTGACCGTGTCCCCACCCTTTACGCCTGGTGACTTTTCAGTGGGAAGGAATGCGGTGGTGTTGACAGAGAAGGTTCACACCCTCCCTCAGGGTCAGGTCGGGATGCGGGTCCCTGTGGGGACCTGCATGATCCTGGCCCTGTCCTTAGCAGGGTGGCCACGTGCTAGATGGATAGGTAACTCCAGGGCCACCACCTGGGCTGATCTTGTAATCCCCAGGTGGCTTGCCTACGGGACACAGATGCCCCAGGAGGACGAGATGGTAGGTGTGGTCCCCCGAGTGGCGGGGAGGGATGGTTTATCACTGACATTGCTCACAGTCCCCGGCCCATGGTGATAAGAAAAGTCAAACTGACTTTTAAACGGTTTTATTATTGCTTTAAAATTTTTCTCAGACAATGCACCCCTTATTACCTGGCCTGGCATGGACCACTCCCAACCCCTCCACTTCCCCCTAACCTTCCCACAGCCACCCTTACACCAGGGGTGCTTAGTAAATTATTATTCAAGTTATTGACTATTGTCATGGCCTTTTAACGGCTCCTCTTGCCTCTAGCCCTAACTTCCTTTCTTGCCTCCTCCACACTATCAGAAGGATGGTTTACCTAAAGAACACTCCTCCCGCCCCCCCACCCCACCCCAAGCCGCCATCCTCAGAACCGGCCTGTCAGATGTGCAGTAAGGCTCCCCACACCTGGTTCCTTGTGAACTCCCTGTTACTGTCCTGCCTGCAGCAGCAGAAATGAGCTGCTCGTTTTCCACACGTGCTGCCTCTGGGTCTTGGCCCACGCCCTTGCTTCCGGGCACACCAACCTACCTCACCCCCTTCCTTACCTGGCTGACTGCTGTCCGTCTTTCTGACCATGATCCAGTGGATTCAGTGAGAATACCCCCCTGTTCCGAGGAGCCCGCCTTGCCGTGCCTCCCCTCTGTTCACTCCTTTAGGACAACACTGAGAGGGTATTTGTTACATTTTTTGCAATGATCTGGGTATGCGTGTCCTTCCTAAAACCTTTCATAAGCTCCCTGATTAATAGTGAGAGTCTCTTTTTCATACTCGTACCATAGTATCTGGCACATAATAGGTGTTGAGTAAATATACATTGAACTGAATTATAAGCCCAGCTTTATAAAAGGGACCACTGGTTTCTGGTTTGCAGACTCTCTGACCTCTTTGAAAAGTTGATGTATACTTTTTTAATACTTTGGAAATTAAGAGAATGGTTTGTTATTGAGGCTAGCAGTCCTATATATATATTTTTTTTGGTTATGTGCTTGCTTTTTATGAGTGTGTACAGGGTGCGGCAAAAGTAGGTTTACAGTTTTTCATATGGAAAATAATACAAGAATTAATAAATAATAACCTAACAATAAACTCTGTTTTGCATACTCACAACTGTAAACCTCCTTTTGCCCCAACCTTTATAAACAATGGAAAGCATTATATTTAAATATCGGTGAGTCCACACCAGCTTTGTTAAATTTTTTCGGACCACAGCAACAACGAATAAAAGATTCTAAGCCCACAGCGATGCAGAACCCAGACATGTTTGTAAAGGGGCATTCCGATAAGTTTTGCGAGAATCTTCCAGGGCCAACCATTTGTCTCTGATGTCAACCACTCAGAGCTAAACTGAAGCAATAGGAGATGTATTTAGGACCCATCATGGCTGGTGCAGAGCATCATGGTAACACTGTGGGCCGGAGTTACAGAGCGGGGTTTGCTGGTAGGAGAAGGCCAAGTAACCCGCTTTTCAGCAGAGGTAAACTACTAACACACTCTCCATTCTGCAAGTTGGAATTTTTCTGGAACAGTCCTTTTGGAAATGCTTTTTGGGGCAATTACCTTGAATCATATTGCATGTCATTCTATCTGTTGCCTTCTTCTACCTTTAATTTGTTTGCTGGAAGAGTTTATACAGTCATGGTTTTTCTGTTCGTTTTTGTTTTTTACTGTTTTTTTCACTCCCAATCTGCCTAGAGTCCGAAAATCTAGAGAGAGGGTTTCAGCTTACGGGGGCTACAGAAGACCCAGAGGTGTCTTCAAAGTCTTTCCAGTGGAATTTTACTCACGTTGATGTTGTGAAAGGTGATTTTTTTCTGTTGGATATACCTGAGTTAGGACAGTACATTTCTGCCCTTTTTTATGACTAAAGTTTTTTTTTATAACCCAGGTTTACACAACACTGTTCAACAATGTAAATGTTAGTATATTAAAATTCTATTTGAGTATTCACATATGGAAAGTATATTTTAAGTCATTGGATGAACTTGGCTTTGGACGATGACCCTGCCTCCCCAGAGGTTTCTCACAAACCCTCACCAACCAGATGAGCTACAGGAACCCGTAGCCTCATTATAAATGCATTCCTTGGTTTAACCAGTAGTTTGTAGAGTGGCTACCACAGATATCTTTAAAACACGGATTCCCAGCATGTTTAAAACATGATAGGTTTATAAAGAACAATAATTGGAAAACCCAGGGAAGCTTCAGGAAGACACAGCCAGCCTTTGCAGCCTGGGAAGCTGCTGGGAATTGTGGGAGTTTCACTCGGTGGGGGAATTCCTGCTTGCAGGTTGCGTCTGCCCCATTCTGAATGTCGTCTTCACCGCCAGCCTTTTAACGAGTAGCTGGACAGACTTAGAAACTGTTAGCTTCATTTCCTGGCCCGTTCCTCACATGCCTGTATGTCTTTTTCTACCCACTAGGCGCACGGAGACTGTGCCCCCTTCGCCCTTTGCTCTGAGGCGCAGGATGGCTCAGAGCTTTCCGTTGCTCAGTGAACGTTCCTGCTGAAACAACATCACACTCCCTGTCAGTCTGTTCGCACGCGGAACAGAAGAAACTTGAAAACCAGTGGCCTTGACTAAAATCGGCCCAACCCTCAGTGCTTTTCATAAAACAGGGAAGATAACTATTAGATCCCCAAACCACTGGTCATTGAGGGGCAGTGCCTGTGGGCTTGGAAACGCTCCGTGGTAACATAAGCCCTGGTGACCTCATCTCTCACTGGTTCAGGCAGGTTCCTTCCCTTCCCCTATCAAAACTCTTTAAGGAAGAATCCAAATGGAAGAGAATAAAAATTGAGAAAGGATTTTTCCATGCATGTTTTCTGAGCTACTCTATTTTTCAGCCTGAACTATGGACTTTTTTAAAAAAAAACAATGGTCATATTTTCAAGTAGACTTTTAATTGGAGAAAGGGGACTAGAGATGTGAGTCTTGACATGCGGGAATACCAATTCGCTGGCAGAGTGGACTCAGTGTTGATAATAGCAAAGCGACTCATTTTTTTTTCAATGACACAGTCCCTGTAAATGCAGGGCTGTGGCTTTAAAATGTCAGGGCTGTGTCGTGGGAGCAGTTAGTCAGATGATGAATTTAAATTTCCTTTCCTTTCCGAGCTGTTCCGTTCTTTCCTTGTAGGCACATAATGACTTGGAAATCTAAACAATTATTGTTCATTTAGGAAAGGAAAATACTTCTCCTGAGCAATCTGGGGTCCCGACTTTATTTTCCTTGGCAGAGGCAGCTGGACAAACGGGCTGAGAGCCCGTTTCCGAGCCCGAGAGTCCGTCAAATACAGAGGAGAACCGTGGTTCTCAGACCTCCGCTCTCGGGCCTTATGGTCTGAAGCCACGCCAAGGTTGAAATGGAGAATTTGGCCAAACAAATAGCCCGATTAGGCCATTCAATTTGTAGGAGCAGAACTGGTTGAGAAACACCTTTTAAAAAGCTATTTTAAAAATTATTTTTTAAACTTTATTCTTCGATGATGAACATTCCCACAGTCTTGCGTTTATTCAGCAGTCCCTCATCGAGAGACTGCTGGGCACCAAACACCCTCATAACCCGGACAGTTGAATAATTCATGGTCCCAGGCTTGGTGATGATTGCATTCCAGCGGGGAGGAAACGAAACAGGAGCATGTGGCTTATGTTCAGGGCAGTTGTTTCTGTGATAGTAATTCAGAAGGCTGTGGAAACACAGTGGAACAAAGAGGAGCCTGCGCCTGCGTTGTGGAAGTTCACGGTCAGCTCTGCTATGTGCACTTCACAGAGGAGCCCCGGGAAAGGGGGCTCCTGCCAGCATTCCTCAGGGCCTGGCACAGGCAAGCGTCTTCCCAGAGGGCAGAGACACAGCCTCTTCTTGCACCAATGAGCCACTGCCTGCCAAGTCCAGCCAGAGAGGGTGCTTGTGCTAAGTCATGCGCAGGTGCAGTGTGATGAGGGATGGCCCTGGTGGCTGGCAATTGGAAGGAATGTCACGGTCGGAGACTCCTGGGTGGTACCTGTGTTTGTGGTCAGGACATGGCGTTTTGGACCATATTTTTTGCAGACGACCAGGATGTCACTGAAGGATGTGGTTTAACAACAAGAACAGAAATACTTTAAAGGGTGTATAAAAGACACAGATGCTAACTCTATAAAATTTAAATAAGCAGCCAGTTCCTAGGATTTTGCGCACCTAACGTAGCTACTATTAACATGGTGGTGTGTGTCTTCACAGACCTTTTTGTCTGTGCTTCTCTCCCTGTCCTTTAAATAGAAATGTGGTCCCTTTGTGTATGTCGCTGTTTGGTGATCTGCTTTTCTCCCCCTTGACAGCATATTTGAATATGATCCTGTGTCATTCAGCCATCTTCTGTGACATTATCTTTAAATTTCAGCTTGCTATGCAATTACAAGGAGCTACCCTAGATTTAATTTAACCAATTCCCAATTGTTGTTCATTTAGATTGTTTCCAATTTTTTTTCATATCATAAACTACACTGGAAGGAATGTTCAAAAGATAATCCTAATTATACATTGTAAATTATCTTTTCATTGTTACTTAAGATTTCATAAATTTTTGCAATTTTTAATAAGAGCTCTTTTTAGCATCCCATTTCGTACAGGAAAAGTGTCTGACCCACATCATCCCACGGACCAGAGTCGGGCTGGTAAGCCCACCTTGTCAACAGGACTTCCTCCTGTGGTAGGGTCGTTTCCCGGGCCCTTGGTGAGGCTCGGTCTTCTTGCCCTTGGCTTTCACAGTCCTCGCAACTTTGGGACCGTTAAACTCATAATGCTGTATTATAATTGCCTGCATACTCTCCTTTTTTCTCTGTTAGATTTTAAGTTTTGTGAAGGCAAGAACATGCCTGTGTTGTTTATCACTTCCATTCTAAGCACAAAAAGCCTGTGGAAGGTTTTTTAAAATTAATAAACACAGGGATACATGGATGCCTTAGGAAGAGACCTTCAAGGAGACAGAAGCTAAAAGCCAAGGTACCAACCAGTAAATGACCTCCTAGGGTCTCCTTCCTGTGCTCCCACAGGGAAGGGTGTGTGTCTCATCAAGGCAGGACTTGGACGTGAGTGAGTTTCGGGGTGTTAGAGGGGTGTGTAAGGCTGCTGGTCCCTCTGTGTTTCTGTCTCTCTGTGAAGAGATCATGGATGTCTAGAAGAACTGGCACATGAGTTATAGTTTCTTTTCTAGTTGCTTTATTTCAAAGCCAAGGGAGCCGCGTCTTCCAAACACCTCCCCACTCACTTGTGATAATGAACATGAGAATAACCATTACACAACACAGCCCAGAAAAAAAGGAACTCTTCAAGTTGAGCACCTTGAAAGTGGACTTCCCTGTCAGTGCTGTTATTCAAAGAATAGGAGCCGCGTGGACAAGGCCTGCAAGCCAAAGAATCTGTCCACCTTTCTAAGCATTGCAGAGACTCACTCACGTGCTCCCGACCCAGACTAGGACAGAATCGACTCGGGGAGAGGAAAGATAAAGTGAGTGCATTTAAGATAAATCCGATCAGCCTCGGGAACACTTTTTGGATGTCACATAATTGTCATTGTTGGGGCGTTTTTTTCTTTCTCATACCTGTTGGCATTTAAGAGCTTCCCTTTGCCTAGAGGTGGGAGAAAGAAAAGTGTAACAGTTTGCCCCTTTAAATGTAATGCTCTGGCTATTAGTCAGTTAAGATGGTGAAGACGGGCCAGGGGAAGGGTCTGGTACAGCCACCCTTCTCTTTGTTTCTCGTTGGAGGCTCCAGTACCTCATCGATCAATAGACGTTACAGAGAACTCCATATGTTTCAACTCACATGTGAAAAGAACCCTTCAGCAGAACCCATATCCCTAAGACCTGGCACAGTAGCTGTTGCATAGTAGCTGCTTAGTAAGTATTTCCTTAAAGTGTATGACGAAGCTGGGATCCATTTCTATAGATGCAAGAATGTAGTGTGAAAATAGAAGATATTTTTTGTACCCACGTACTTACGTAGTTATGTTTAGGTAAAAACACTAGCACACTTCTCATAAAGGGAGCGGCCACGTTCTCAGAATACCCGTGTTCTCCAACAAAGCCACCTCCGAGTCCCGGCAGTCCCTCTGTGCCTGGTGATGAGCTGGGATCTGTGCTTCCACGGCGAGGGCTTCCCCTTATTGACAGGAACATCTGCGGCCCTTTATTTATCTACAAAAGTGAGTTCCTCCGATGAATTTATCTCATCCCATTTCCTATGTATAGCTCTGAAGTGATGAGTCAAACCTTTTTTGCTCTGGCTGTATGTTTTATAAGGAATGGTATGTTCTACCTTTCACGATAGTAACTTTGTGAAGCCCTTCCTTTGAACGGGGGTGTTTTTGCATGAAAAAAATACATTGCAAAAGTGTGCCCGGTAGGAAAATTGAGGTGAAATGATGTTTAAGGACATGCTCAGATCCTCATATAAGCTCTAAGCCGGAATAAAAGCTAGGACCTAGACTCTATTACATTTCTGCTGTGCGGTTGTGCCAATAGCGATCCGCCATTTCTCTTGCGTGTAAACTGATTGAGTATTTCAGTTGCTCGATGTACATTTTCTTTCTTTAAAATTTAAATTATATTTTATTGGTTATGCTATTACAGTTGTCCCAAGTTTTCTCCCTTTGCGCCCCTGCACCCAGCCCTCCCCTCTTCCTCAGGCAATTCCCACACTCCACACCGTTGTCCATGTCCGTGGGTCACGCGTATAAGTTCTTTGACTGGTCCCTTCACCTTTTTTCACTCATTCCTGTCCACCCCCATCCCCTCTTACAGCTGTCGGTCTGTTCCATGTTTCCGTGCCTCTGATTCTCTTTTTCTCATTCATTTATTTTGTTCATGAGATTTCACATAGAAGTGAGATCATATGGTACTTGTCTTTCCCTGACTGGTTTATTTCTCTTGCATCACTGATTGAATATGTAAGTTGCTGGACATACATTTTCAACAATACCCACAAAACCCCTGAAAATATCACTACAAATGATGAGTCTGAAAGGGATGTTTTAATTTCTAGTGCTGTTTCTTGTTGACAGTTAGTAGAACTTTCATTGCAAGATGTGTTCTGTGAGTCACAGCACACGTTGCCAGGGTTTTTGCATCGGCTCCCGTGCTGTCGCCGTGTGGAACTTCAGTTGATCTTGGGAGCAGCATCACGCTGAGATCAGAGTAATATGTTCAAGGTTATATGAGCCAGTGTGGTGTCTAAAAGCATACACACCCAGAGGCAAGTCTCAGGACAAAAACGTCAAGAAGGATTAAGTCCCCATGTCTAAGAATTCTTTCCTAGCTGCCCTCTTCTGTGACACGCCTTATTACCTGTGATCACCAGGAAGGGAAAGAAAACATAGGCTATGAAATTTGAAATTCTGCTTGGGGAAAAAAAAAAAGATTCTTATTTTTAGGACATGACTTTATAGATGTGGAATTTGCTGGTAAATGTCACCTTTATCCCCTATTGACCTAACTTTGGTTAGATGGTTTTGTTTCATAAGCTGAAGTCTTACTTTAATTACTCAAGAAATAGAAACGATTGTCTTCCCGGAAACCCATGGGGAGGCCGGAGGTTAGGCCTGTGTCCTGCAGTTACGTTTCCTGAGGTCCTGCTCTCTGGGGACCGTTGCTGAGGACAACGTTGAGGGACTGTGCTGTAGTCAGAGGAGAAGGGGCAGCCAGCTGGCACGGGGCTGGGGTAATTTCCGTATAATTGGAACTCCCATTCATCACTGGTTCAGTACTTTCTACCGCCATTCACTGCATCTTGGTCAACAAGTGCAGACATCAGCAAACAAGGATTTAAGGAAGTGCGGAGCAGCAACAGCCCTGTTTCGGCCCCTACAAGTCGTGTTTGCTAGCCCACCTTCACCGAGAGTCCCGTCTATTCCGTTTCTCATAGCATTCGTGATAAACGCAGGAGCCGCCTCTTTTTTAGGTCATTTAAAACTATTCACAGTAGTATTTTCTTAGATAAAGAACCTTCAAGTAAAATTTAAAAAGCCATCGGGGAAACCCAAGCCTCCGCACTTCACCTGCCATTGACCTTTTCACTCCAGTGACCTCTGGCCCTGGCTTCATTTCAGCTGCACGTCCCCACAAACCGCACCTCAGGCCTGGCCACCACCTGGAGTTGTTCCATTTCTACAGCGTTGCCTTCACACATCTCACCCTCTCACGCCGGTCTTAGAGACCCCCTGCTCCTGGACCCCTCTGCTAGTCACCAGCTCCCTCCCATGGTCACTGACTTGCTAATCGGCCTAGTGTTATGTATGGCCCAGCATTTGAACCACTCCATGGCCAGTGTTGGGGTCACCTGGCAGAGGTGACTGACCCACCAGGCAGAGTCCTGCCGAAGGCAGTCGTTCAAGCAGAGGTTTGTGCCTCTTCAGATGAGGAAGCTTGGATGCCCTCCCTATGTCCGGCTGAAGCCCACCTCACTTTCGAGTCTACTTCCCTGGAAGTCTCTGAGCTCCCCGGGTTAGGCGCTTCTGCTGAGCACTTGCATGGTGACAGGTCTCTCACTGTCACAGCAATGCCACCCTGAGTAAGACTGTGTGTGTTCCTCTCTGTCCCTACTCGATGCTGAGCTCTTTAACAGAAGGGACCTGATCTCTTACTCATGTTTGCCTCTCATATCTCAGGACTAAATGAACCACCAACAAGGAGTCCAGGAACCAACCCAACCTGTAGATGAATATGTTTTTAAATACCTGTAGACTCCAAAGCATTCTATTCGTGGGAAAGTAACTTTCAAAACATTTTCAAACTTATTTTCTCCGTTTTATGCGAAACCATTCTACTTGGTTTTGGTGAAATTTGACAAAAACAGAGATATGTTCTGGAAGGATCTATCTAGGGGGGAGAAAACAGAAAAAAGCGATTCGGGAGGCAGTGGAACGCTTGGTGTGTATAGTTCACTAGAGAAGGAGCTTGTGAGTTTGTTGGTTTGGGGAAAGAGCCCCTGGAGAAATCAGAGCTGAGAAGTGATGTGCTGCTTCCATCGTTCAGGGGGACACCCTGGGCTCTTTTAACTTTGTGTTTACCACGGCCTCTTGGATGTTTGCCTTAAACTTGATCACCGAAATGCAGAAGTTACTGTCACAACTTAGATTTCTTGGTGGTCACATCAAAGTGACTTTAAGAACAAATGTCATGAGTTCTTTAGCCATTGAAGATAATAGGAAAAAGAAATGCCGATTTGGTTTTATCATCACATACTTTTAAAATGAACACTCAACTCTCATAGTAGGACTTTCTCTTGAAAAGAAAATCACTCTTTTTTTTTTTAAACCAAGTTTTTTACCACATCTGAGCACTTTGCTTGGGGTTAATAAAACAAAGATGAATGATTTAGACAGTCTTTGCTCTAAAGAAAAATTTAAAAAAAACATTGATTTTGTGGGGCTTTTTGTAATCGATAAAAATATTTTTTTTCTATAGAGATGTAAAAAAAAAAATTTACTGAAAAAGTAAAAAGAACTTTCCCGAATAGGATCTCTCCTTACGGTTGTTGGGGCTTGAAAGAGAACTCAGTAACTAGGGTTTTTCAGAAAAGCTGTAGCTCCAAGGTAGACGGAAGCAAGGGCCCCGACGAATGCTTATTGAGTTTATTGAACGGAGAGATACTAATTAATGTTGCTTCACACAGCCAGTGCCCGAGTATGGATTTACGTGAAATGTTCTTTCCTCCGAGAGTTATGCCTGCTTTTTGTCGTACTTGAACTTGAGCAAACCTTTGGGCTGTTAATAGTAGATACTCAGTACATGTCTATCGAAAGAATTGTTTTGGCACACAGTAGGATAAACCATAGGAAGTTGGTTGTACTTGAAAAGCGGTCATGGGGTGAACCTGAGCAAGGACGGAGTTTTGTTCATTGTCCCGGAGGATCTTGTCTTAAGGAACAAGCAACACGTAAGTGAGATGGTCAGACTCCGTCCAAGAACTCAGGAGCAGGCCATGTTTACAGCCAGCCCCTTGTCATGGTGAATCTGTAGTAAGTCGGTGAGAAATCGGTGCCATGGGTTTTGAATTAAGTGCCATGTTAGTAGTGACATATTACATGTGTGCAGGTGTTTCTGTAAAGGCTAATTGCATGTGACAGTGAGTTCAGTGTCACTGGTGTTTTGAGAAGCGAGGCAGAACAAAGTTTAAGTTCAGGGAGTCTTCTCTATGGGTAGCCCTGTTCTTACCAGTGTAGCAGCGTTCCCGATGATTCATGACTTTTGGCACGATTTCTTACTATTTTAACATTTTGTAGTTTTTCTTTGTAGTCAGCAGCTTACATTTCCATAATTATCACTTGTATATCTTTTTATTACACCCTTGGGATGTAGGTTCCATTTCATTTTTATGATTTTCCAGATAATTAGAAGCAACTGTATGTCTAACCATTTAAATAGCTTCTCGTATTAAATTTGAACAAGTCGAAACTATAGCCTAATTTTGGTATTTAAGGTTGATGAAAGAAGCTCTTTATGTGGAAAAGATAGGAAGCTAAAAATCTGGGGGGAGAAGAAAGCTAACCTTAAGGAAATAAGAACAGAAAAAAGAAAAAGACCAGGAGGAGATGGAGAAAAAAAAAGGCAAGATTTTTTGTGAAGGGCAAAACAAAACATTACCATTTCTAAAGTCAACATTCTACATACATTTCAAATATTTTAAATTGAATAACTGTAGAGGACACAAGCTTTGTAGGCTAATACCTTCATATTTTTAGTATTCCCAATTAATTTATAGGAAGGAAAAAGAATATATACTCCTAGTATGATAATCTCAGACTTATATAGAGATTTTGAAACAAAATCTCTGAACTTCCTTTAGTAATTGAAGGATCCATTGTTATTTATAAAACTACCATTTCCCACTGGAAAATTTTGCATCTGATTCTTTCCTGGCTCTCTTGGGGAAAGGTAGTGATTTATTCATTAAGTGTTAAAATCACCAACAATCATGTCTGGCCTTTCCATAATCTTCCCGTATTTTTCTTAGTCAATTCAGGGTTCTCTTCTCACTGGGTGACAGGTTGGTATTAGAAAGAACATTTTTTTTTTCTTTTAGTTAATAAGATGCCACTGAACTTTGTTTTAGATGAAAACAAAATGTTTGACTTAATTACCCGAAAAAGCTTCCTTGACAGAATCGCTATTCCACGTTAGTACATGGTGTTTCTGTTGCCAGAACAGTATTATTTCAAAAGTGTGCACTACTCAGTGTGGCTTCCCTCTCCTTGTTATAGTGTGAACAAGGAATGTTCTTGAGACTCAGGTTCTGTATATTCTTATGTGCATATGTTGGTTGTTGACCTTGGCCCAGTGAAAGGGAATGAAACAAACATATTACCACCTTAAAGACAGATACAGAGCCAGCCTCCTCTAGGAAGCATTGCTGGGTTTGAGTAATAATTATTCACTCCCTTAATTTCAGAGTGATGAATTTATACCCTCAGTCTGCTCACATCAAATCCATAAGACTGTATCTAAATGGTCTGACTCGAATTACTTTTTTATTTTGAAAAAAGCTCAAGGAGGAAACAATAATCAAGGTAAATAACAGGGGAGAGACTGAACCTCAAAGTTACCTGTGAGATGCCGTGATGGCTGTGGGCCCTCCTAGCTTGAAAGTGAGCGCATCAAAGTTCATAAAGACAGCAGGTCGGAAGTTCTTCCAGATCAATAATTTCAGCGTGGTGCCGTTTTATAAAGAGGAGATGACTCTTCTATTTTTCCTATTTCAGAAAGTTTCTTACAGGAGAATGTTCCTAAGAAAGGTAGAGAGATTGTTGAACGTACATGCATTTTTTGCCTATGTGTTGATCCTTGGTCTCTGACCTGAGGGCCTCCTGGCCTCTCAAAAACTCAGCGCATCAGAACGATGGCCTCAGTCATTGGCATCCTCTGCACCTTTGCCGTCAGGAATACCAAGGGCCGAGCTCTTCCTTCTGCGCGCAAATCAATAGTCCAGGTCTGCACACAGCCAAGTCTTTAGGGAACGCAAGGCAAGAGGCCTTCAGCTGTCAAGCGAGTGTATCCCAGGAAGGAGGCAGCTCAAGAGAAAAGAAAACAGTGGCAAGCAAGGTGGGTAGAGGGGTGAGACCAGAGCGGCCTTTTTTTAGGAAGTATAAGCAGCTTTCACGTTAGAACTTGTATTTTTGTGCCGATTCAGCCACGGACTTTATGGTATAATTTTTTTTTCTATCAGTAATGCAAGTCACCTAATTTAAAGGATATTCAGGATGAATATACATTATTAGGAAAGTCATTCTTAAGGACTTTTGAGAAATGTATGAGCAATTTTGCACATTAAAAATAATTTTACTTCCCGCGAAATTTCAGTGGCATGGAGCATGTTGAAAAGCTATAGGTACAAATAGATGCAAACCGTTAAAAAGCAAGTCAAAACTTATGATGAAGTGGTAGTTGTCCAATAAAATCTGCATATTTTTATTATCAGAAGCTAAATTTAATGATGAAAATAATAAATGTTTAACATTCAAATTTGGGCAGTACAAATATATAGAAAAGGAGAGGCCAGGAGACAGATGACAAGTTAACAAATAATAGATGAATTACAAGTTAAGGTTCATAACATGGTTGGATCCACTTGCTCAGGGAGTTTAAGCAACTACAAAATGGTCAGAATGATGGAAAACAGTGAGCAAGTATGAGATTAGAGAGTTCTGGGGGCCAGAAAATATATGGATTTGTAGGCTGTGGCCAGGAGTCCAGATTTCATTCTAAGTGCAACAGGAAGCATTAGAAATAGGAGAAATACTATTACATAGTTCATATATTCCTTTTTTAAATAATATTTTATTTTTCAACCACAGTTGGCATACCCTATCCTATTAGTTTCAGGCCTACGACAGAGTGATCAGACGTTTATAGAATTTACACAGTGTTGGGATTTCACGTGAATCGGATAATAGCAGCCTAATGGAGTTGGAAAAGTCAGCTCCTTCTCCACCCGAGGCATTTACAGCGTGTGGGTTGGGTAAACACTCTACTGAGAAGAGCCGTTGAGTGTTGTTTTTGGGAAGGACAACAATGTTTGCTGGTTGTGTAAGGGCGCCACCTTAGAACATCTGGCGGGGAGCGCTCCAAGGAAGATGTGGGATTAAAGCCACCCCTCCCAAGCTCCTGGGGCACAAGGACAGAGGTCAGGAGGAGGCGTGGCAACTCCCACACGTCCCAGCAGTGGCAGCAGCCACACTGGGGTGAAGCGCGCCATGTTTTTCTGTCTTGCTGCCTCCCCTTGACCGGATGGATGAGAATGTGTTGGTGAAGGGATTTTTGAGGACTTCATTGAACTGTTGGCCGGAACATTTCATGGAGATGCTGGGTCTTTTCTAGGTAGCCTGAACATCAAGAACTCAATGACATCCATCCTGCTTCTTTTGCTAGTTACACCTTTATTGTGGTCCATCATTAGAATAAAAAGTCTCCCAGTGTCATCAGCGATGACTTCAGTCCACAAATGTGCTACAGATACCGTGCTTACGAGTGAGCTCTTGTAGGAGGGAGCGATTCTACCTCTAAATGAAAAGGTGACTGCGAGGTCGTCCATTTGGGACATTATTAATGCAATTAGTCCCATGTGCAGTGGAAGCTGCCACTCTCAGAAATGGAATGTTGCACCGAGGCCTTCATTGTACATTCAAAGAAATGCAAAGACCAGGGGTGCTTCTGATTTCAGGCATTGTTGATGCTATTGGCTTAGACATGTTCCCTTTCCCGGGTCTGCTTTGCAAGCCTGAATTGGAGCCTGAAGAATTTCTCCCCATAAATGTCTTAAGTATTGCTCTGGCACATCCATCACGGTTTTGCTTTTGAATTACAAAGATAACCTTAAGATATGAGCCTTAGACTGGGCAACGCGATACACCCACAGAAAGGGTGAGCCGCCTCCGTGATGAAATCAGGCAATGCCCAAGAGGAAAGTAATAGGCAGAAAGGATAGAGTTGATGAAAAAATTGATTCTTTTCCATTAAACTGTACGTGATGTGTTTTTTATGAAGCAGGCATCAGCTGAAAGAAATATTTTCTCAACTAAAAATAGATGGATGGCGAAGGAGTGCGATCAGGGCATGAATATATGTCTTACTGCATTAGCATCTCCAATTACGAAAAAGTTGGAACACATTCCATTGTAGTTACTTCAAATGTTTACTTGGACTTGGGGCTATTAAGACTTTTTAATGTTAATACTGGCGTGGTTTTTGTTTTGTTTTGTTTTGTTTTTTTAAAGCACATTTGGATTTCACACATCGTTATTGTATCCATTCTGAAAGTTGTTATTGTTTATTTTCAGGTTTACCAAAGATGCAGGTCGTTAGGAACTATACTGGGACGCCGCCCCCCGCTCTTCATGAAGGGCCGCCCTTGCACATCCAGGCCGGGGACACGGTTGAACTTCTGAGGGGAGACGCACACAGTCTGTTTTGGCAGGTATGACAGTCTTGTAGACTTAAAGACGAGAGCTTTGTTCTTTAAGCCTGCAAAGAACAAAGCTCAAAGAACAAAGCTCTCGTCTTTAGAAACTGACTTCATGCTTTTCAGCTTCAGAAATTTTACATGACGGGGGATAAAAAGTATTTTTTATTAACCTTCCTTATATTTACCAATGTCAAAGTGGCAATGAGTGTTAGAACGAGTGTTAAAGAAAAATAGCATCAGTGTCGTGAATCCTAATTACCATTTTTTATTAAAAATTCGTTTGCAAGAGCGTTTTTTCTTCTCCAACCTAGGATCTGTGGGTGTGATCTAATTTGCATGGCATTCAC
>VMDR010012660.1:0-26196 GCA_007922815.1 Macrotus californicus | reverse complement strand
TAGTTGAGTCATTTTTTATTCTGTGTTACTAATATCTGCTCTTTCATTGGAGTTTTAATCCACTTACATTTTATGTAATCACCGATAAGATTGGATTTATATCAGCCGTTTTTACATTTGCTTTATATGTGTCTTATATCTTGTTTTATTCCTCTAACCCTTCATTGCCACTTTCTCATGTTGGATATTTTCTCATGTGCCATTTTAATTCCCTTGTTATTTATTTTGTTTTCGCTTTTTTAATGTATTTATTTTCTTAGTGGTTGCCCCAAATACTTTTAATTAACTTCTTAATTTATAACAATACAATATGGATAAATACCAAGGAGTCTTTCAGTTGTCTTCATTTTTAAAAAAATACATCTATTTAAACGAACGAAAACTTTAGAGAAGGAATGTCACGGGGACAGATACAGATGACCGAATACTGAAGTAGTTAATGTACTAGAATATTGAGCGCCCTTCCCTGATGTGGGCTCCTGCCTGGAAGCGGCAGCCCGGCAGGGACCACATTACCCAGCCCTCCTCGTGTCCAGGTGGGGCCATGTGACTCCCTCAGGCCAGTTACCCGCAGGTGGGACTAGACTGTCACCTCCAGCCCGAGTGGGTGAGGACATGGCTTGTTACTACACAGCCCTGGAGGTGGTCGCTGTGAGCTGGAAGGAGCCCTGAACACTCTATGGGACTCCAGCGAGCACAGCTCCGCTCCCAGTGCGTCTCTGTCACAGTCGCCTGCGGTGCCCTTAACTAACACAGTCCCCATGTCCCCAGCGTTGTATTCTTTACCTCTTCCTTCAAGTTCTTGCCAGCACACGCCCGTTCTACAAAGCTGTGAGCACGGCGCATGGGACATTTTTGCTCATTGCTAACATATAGATCTACCACAACGGTGTCCACGCCCATCTATTGCCGTCGCCGTCACCATTTTTAAGGCCTGGAGAGTACTTCACTGAACAAATGAAACCTGTGCCCAATTGTTGAACTTTTGGTTGTTTTCCCTTATTTGGATCTTTTTGGAAGAAAACAAAGTTCCACTGCTGTTCTCTCGGGTGAAAGGGGTGCAAGAGCCCGTCCTCCAGCAGCTTGGTCGTTAGTCAAGTTCACACAGAGAGCCGAAGAACGATGCAGCCTTCCACATCTGGTCCAAGGACCGAGGGGTTGAAAATGGCTGGTCTGCAAGGCATCTTGCCTCCAGCTCCTGGTCTGACACTGGCCCTTTGCTCAGACCTTTCTAGCCCCCTCCCATGGCTTCCCTTGGGAGTCACTTGGAAAGGACACCCACTCTGGAGGACGCTCTCCTTGTTCCTGTCTCTTCTCTCCACTGGGGTCTTTGATTGTCTTCCATGCTCCGCTCCATCCAGTCCCATCAGGGAGGGCTACACTCACAGGAAATATGTGTTGTCTACCTTGAGCCAGGCACAGATGGAGTTATTAAAGACACAGAACAAATCAAAGCAGCAAAACGCCTGCCCTTCAGGGGTTCATGGTCTTGTCTAGGGAGACAGACGTGAGACACAAGCAGACCCATAGGTCGGCTGCTGAGCCTCCTGGCTGGTGGGTGAGCACAGGGAGGATAAGGCTGGGGTGCCAAGGATGGTGAGGGAAGGCCTCCATGAGAAGGGCACCTCAGAGCCGGGCCCAAGACGTGAGGGGCCAGCCTCGCAGTTCTGTGTGCCAGAGAGTGCTGAGAGTCAGAAGCACCTGTGCAGGTGTGTGCGGCTGGAGCAGGGGAGCTGGGGTGGGAAGGGGGCGAGGAATTCAAGCTGTAAGGGACGAGGAGGGGGCAAATTGCTGAGGGTCCCTCTAGGGACCACTTTAACTCTGAGTGAAGTGGGGCCGTTGGCGGGGTTTTGAACACAGGAGGCCCATGACATGAGATGAACTCAGGAAGTGGGGGAAGAGGGTTTGGGGACACCTTCCCAGCAGGAGAGTGTAGGAGCTGGCTGTTCTTCAGAACTGGGTGGAGTTTCTTCCTGGTATCGTATTTGGTCTGTTAGATCTATGACGTTAGGGAGAAACAGAAGATCGGGCATATCCTCCGTGTGGGAGCAGAAGGAGGCCACCATAACTTACCCATTTTATGGCTCAGGACACACACAGAAAGGCTTGCCCCAGATCATAAAATGGAACAGTAAGGGGAGACAGCGAGAGGCCGTGCCCCTGTTTCCAGCCCTGACACACTCACCTGGCAGGTGCCACCAGGGAGGGGGAAGGGCCCTTCAGAGGCACCTGCCTGTGGGGGGGACAGGGGCGCTGCCTGAGTCAGGGTCCTCTCCCCTCTCTCTCTACCCTCTCCCTCCAGACAGGGAGTGAGAACAGAGAGCCTCAGGAGAGTGAGAAATAACAAACAGGCAGGGAGGCACTTTGTGAACGGCAGAAAGATACTAAATAACGGTAAATGTCACCAGGAAGGTGCGGCATAAATGACAATGGGAAGAATTCTGTCACCGTGACTCAAGTTTTACAAGGCCAGCTGGAAGTCCACAGTGTCCCCTGCCCCCATCCACCTCCAGGTGATGAAGCGCACCTTGGCTCAGCACGCCCCCATTCCCACCCCCGGCCTGGGCTAGGCTCCACCAGGACACCTCTCAGCACTGCACTTAGCTGCAGCTGTGAGTAGAATGACAGGGCCCAGGACATCTCCGTGGGGTGGCTCTCCGATGCCTTGCCCTCCTGTCCTAATGGAGCCCATCACACAGGGGAAATAGATGATCGGGGGCTGTGACAATCGGCCCCCCTTCCGCGCTGTCCCCCGCTCCCAAGGCTAACCACGCTAACCAAGATCAGTTAGTTTATGCATCACAGGGAAATGGCACGCTGGGGTTAGAGCGGCTTCCCATTCCCTTTATTTCCTTTCCCTTTGTAAATTGCACCGCACCTGTCCCCCTCCTGGCTCCTCACAGCCACCCCATTTGTGCGCAAACCCAGCTCCCGACCCTGGCTCTTTCTCCCTTCATGTGCCTGTCCTCAGCCAGCTAACTTACTGATTGGCTCTTCCCTAAGGCCAGAGGAAGTTTTCCTTGACTGAGACAATTTCTCAAAGTTGGTGACTCAGGGACCACGGCTTCACCTCCTGTTCTCTCGTTCCCTTTAATTAACGGAGAGGCGCTCCGCGTGCACGTTCATTCCTTTTGACCTTGCTGGCTGTGTGCGGCGAGTTCTGCCCAGATGATGGAAACGCGGAGTCGCTTCATCCCGTCACCCACTCAGGACATGCGTGTTGGTGGAGGAGCACAGTGCGCCTGCTGGGACGAGAGGGGCTGTGGAATTCAGACACGGGTGGGCCACGGATTTGGAGTCGGACATCTCTGTCGAGTTGCATAAAATAAAACTAAAAAATCATGTAGTGTGTCCAGAATTCTTTTTACCTACAAGCCACTTCTGTTTGAAATGTGCAGGTAGGTCATCAAGTGACATTGGAGTCCCCTAAATTTTTTTGCAGAACTTTGCCACTGGCCACCTGCTTGGCCGACCCTCGTCTCTTCCTGCGAAGCTACCTGTGGGAGACCCAAAAACACCCCCTTGGTTGTGCCTCTTTGCCCAGGCTCAGACTTCCAAAACTTGGTCCTTTCCGAAGAGTCTCAGAAGTACGCTGGGCCACCCACTGAAGTCCCTTTTCTTCACTAAAAGCCATTGTAAGAACGAGGGAATATGGAGCAAGACAAAATCCCTGCTTGCTGTTTTTATTAACGAGAAGACTAAAACCACAAAAGAACACAAATCTCCTCTCTCTAATCTTACTTTGCCAAATCAGCACCTTGAAAAGGAGGTGGGGTATTCCACACCCCCCAAAAAGACGACACCATGCCAGCTAAGATGTGGTCATTCGCTTGTTTTATTGAAATTGTTTGAATCGCTAACATATTCACAAAGATCAAGCACCGTTTCACAGGAAAAGGAAAGGTCAGCCACCCACGTAGTTTGTACCCATCTCCACCTCCCCACTCAGGTAAATAACCGCCATGGAGCCGCCTCAGGTATCCCCCCAGGCCTCTTCACACAAATCAAGCAAATAGGGATACAGATCCTTCTCTCATGCCCACCCACCACACACACTTTCCATATAAGTAACCTATTATAAACACTATTTTTTTCTTGGGTGTTTTTTTCTGCATAAAGCTGCCTGTAACTTGGAGACCCTCATCTAAACAGAGCTCATGTGGACAAATCTTTCATTTCACCAGCCATCTGCTGATGGCATTGGGTTGTCTCCCCACTCCTGTTAGGATGCTGCTGTGAACAGCCTGGTGCCTGCCTCATCTTACACGTGGGCTAGTGAGTCTGTAGGACCAATCCCCAGAACTGGAATTCAGGGATATGGCCAGGTAGCCTCCAGAAGGGTAGCACGGGTTCACACTCCCGATGGCAATGGATAAATGTGCCTGCTTCCCAAAGCCTCCCCAGCAGAGTATCATCAAACGTGTTTTTCTTCCCAGCCAGTCCGTGAAGGATAGAGTCTCCATTTTAATTTGCCTTTATCTTATCGTGAGAGGGGTTAAGCATCTCTTATATGCTAAAGAGCCATTTCCATTTCCTTTTCTGTAAATTATTTGTTCACGTGTTTCTGTTCTCATCAGTCTCTAGGAGCGCTTTACATGTTAGGAAGCTCACTCCTTTTACTACGACGTGAAGTGCAGTCTAGCCGTTTGGTGTCCATCGGTCTTTCAGCTTCTCTTCGCTCTCCCGTTTGTGGGCAGCGCGGCTCGTTCTGCCGCACGAGAGGCTGCTGTTACCACGCGGTCAGACTCATCGATGCCTCCCTGCTTTGCTGTCGCAGTTGGAAAAGGCTTCTCCACTCCAAGATCGAACAGGAGTTCTCCTGTTCTTCTAGTAAACTCATGGTTTTCTGTTGGACACGTAAACCTTTGATTCATTTAGATCTAGCCTGATGTACCGTGTGAACTTTAGATCATTTTTCCAGATGGCTACTCTCCTGCCTCATCCCCAGGGGACCAGCACGTTTGCTGTGTCCCTCGGAGAAGACAACCAGCTGTGACCACAGTGGCTCTGTCTTCCGTCCCTCCACACACACGTGATGGGAGGGCATGTTCTTGGTGCATTCTCTTCCTGCTCCCCTGTTCCCCTGCTCGGCCTTCAAACCCCAGGAACTCCGAGTCACCGTCCTTGTCACGTCCTTCCTTCCAATCACCCGGCCAGTTTGGTCTTTTATCTCTTTAATTATGGTTTTTATGGAAGTGTGCCATCCGTACAGAAAAGCCCACAGTTTGTAAATAGCTTTTTGAAGTTTTACAAAGGGAACATACCCAGGGAACCTCCCCAGCTCAAGACCTAGAGTCACGGCATCCCTGAGTTCCTTCCCAACCCCCTCACCCAGGATCCAGCCCCAGAGGTAGCCACTCACCTCGTCTACCTCCACAGATGAGATTGCTCGCTGGTATTGACACCAACTGGACATACCGGCTCATCCTCATTTGCATCTGACTTATTCCCTGGTGTTGTGCGTGAGATTTGGCCACATTTTCCGTGGTTCGGGTCTTCATTGGTTCTGTTGGTGTGCGGTAGTCCGCTGTGTGAATGTGACACAGGGATTGTTCCATTCTAATGCCAACACCTGGCTTGTTCCTTCCCAGGGACCGTTATGAGAACAGATGTCATCACTAGGCTTGCCTGGTCTCTTGATGCCCCTGTGTGAGCTTCCTCTGGGGAAATATCTAGGAATGGGATTCCTGGGTGTTAGGGTCTGCATGTGCTCAGCTCCATCCCCACAGCCATTTAGTTCCTATTTTTAAATTCCATTGAACAAAGATGCAGTCAGTTAAATGCACACTTCCATGTAGTCGGTTAATTCCATGGGTCTCTCCCGTGTTCAGGCAGCTTCCGTATTCAGTCTCTCTGAGTACCCCCCAGGTTCCCGAGGAGTCAGTTCCATCACCGGCCCCATTTTACAGCTGAGGAGCCTCACGTTCTTGCAGGTGAGAAAGTTCACTGATGAGTCTATAAAAGGCTGAAGCTATCACATCTTATAAAGCTATTTATTCAATAATCCAAGTTTCACTCCTGCATTTTTAAAACAGTTTTTAGAACAGGAATGGGCTTTGTTTATGAACATGAGGAGAAATTGCTAAGCACTGAAAGGGTGAGTGATATGAGTAATTCACGACGATATATATTATACTTAAGTTGTCGCTGAAATGCCAGTGGGTGTTTACGACCACAGATGGTGGAGTAAGAAGTATCAGATACGTAAGAAGTCATCAGCGTCTAGTCACTCATTCCTATTTTCCATCAATGTTACTAAGCCCCTACCAAACGTCAGGGCTGCAGCAAAGCTCGGGTGAGGTAGTAAAGGAAAATGTGGTAAAATATTACAAATGTTCTTTGGGCTCCACCCCTACACTTTGTAATTTATTAGGTGGAAAAGTTAGATTCCACATTGAAAGTTAAGATCCTACAGGTTTCACTGAAACCACAGGAAAAAGAAAAAGATCCAAAGCAGTCTGACAAGTACTATCAAAGACCATGTACCTGGAGCTATTAGAATAAAGCAGGGACTTGGGGAAGCTTCCCAGAGATGGGGCATTTGGGCTGGGCTTTGAAGGATAAATAGGAGTTCTCTAGATGGACAGCCAGAGAAAGAGCTCCTTTAAAAAGGCTCAAGTTGTATAATCAGGAAATGGTAACTCACGTGTGTTTCAAGGTACATGAACGGAAGAAGTGAGGAAGATGGAGAGCAAGAGACAGATGCTGATCTGGTCAGAGAGCCCTGAATGCCGCCCCAAGGGCCTAGATTTCATTCTGTGCATACCTGGGGGCAGGGTCATGATTCAAACAGATGGGCAGCAATGTATGAACACTAAATTGGCATTTTTAATAAGAAAATACCATTTGGGACGTTGAAGGGTCCTCACTGGGATTCCTAGCTGCTAGCTTCAGGCACAGGGGGAAAAACAACCTTAGGGCAGAAAGATTTGGTGGATGCCGAGGAGGTTCCCTTGTTCAGTTGGATCAGGTCAGGTCAGCTGATCAAAATAGTTCAATCAGAAAATGAGTAAAAAATTCATAAACAGCTTAAACTTCATATTTAAATTAAAACAAATGTCTTTATATGTATTTGACAATTTCTAACAGGCACAAGACCTCTTTTTCCAGCGTAAAGCACTGAAGAACATTTCAGATTATTTCCACGTAGGTTGCCTCATTAATACATCGGCCTCCAGTTTTAGTTTTGAGACACTTTGTAATAAAGCAAGAACTTAAAGACATTTACAAATAATCTCTTTGAATACTCTCCTAGAGTTGTGTGGCTTTTCACTTTTCAATTATGGTGACTTTTACAATTTTCCTGACCACTCCTAATTCTATGGCAGTTTTTCAATGGCTCATCCATAGTGAGTCTTTCTAATAGACAATTATTATTGTATAGACATAATTGCTTTTCTTTGCTTCCCCATATTTCTCAGTTCTTTCAACATTAAATTAAATTACCTGGTGACAATAACTAGCACAGCTGGCACAAGCTCACAGGAACTGACCCCGCACCTGGATGGGGGCGTGGGCAAGGCAGGGCACGCACAGCTGCCCTCATGAGTGGCCTCTGTCCAGAGCAGCAGCACCCCGGGCACCTGAGAAGTTGCTGTAAGAGCACCCCGCCAGCCCACCCAGACCTGTGGAGTTAGGAACTCCAGGGGTGGAGCCCAGAAATCTGTCTTAACAAGCCCCCCAGAGGATTCTGATGCCCCCTACCTTTGGAGACCTGCTGCTCTGGAGAGATAAGAAGGGGATGGGGGAGAAGAAAGGCAGACTCTGGGGGTCAGCAGGGTCCAAGGCAGTGGCAGAATTGGAGGAGGGCAAGAAAGCATTGTGGGTAGAGTGTGCAGAATAGAAATCAGATTGGGAGGGGTCCAGGGGAATGAAAACAGTGGAAATTCCCCAGGAGTGTCCTGAGGGCTGCAGCTCTGGGTCTCTGCAGGTGACCCAGTTAGGTCCCAACTCCTTGCGAGGTGTGTCCATCCCTGGCAGAGGACAGGTATGGGGAGGTGAAGGCCGCGCCCTTGGCGAAGAGGCAGGCTGGGGATTCAACCAGACCCTCTCTGCCCAGTCTTGTTGCCTTTCGTTCTGAGGCCTTGAAAACCTCCGGCACGGACACCTCTGTGTCCTCAGAGCTGAGTGCCCTGGCACAAGTCAGTGCTTCCTGGGTGAGTGGAACGATGAAGACGTGTTAAGAAAAGTTCTCAGGGGCTCCTGGCTGCCCCCTGGGGAGCGACGTGTCTCTCTCCAGCACACGTCAGCATATTGTCAAGCTTAAACACCAGGCTACTCTCGCTGGGCTTAGAAAATAAATACATGTATCTTGGCACTCAGGGAGCAAACCGCTAGGGGCCAAATATCTTTAAATTTTAAATAAGTGCCGTGAGACTTTAGGGCTAGAGGATGAAGGCCCTTTAATTTGAACTTTAGCACCTTCATATCTGTTGTTTTTTCCAGTGTGTGGTACAGAAATGCCGCGTGTACATGTAGGCGCTAATGTTCCTGAAATGATTCGAAAATGAAAAGCCTGAAGAAATCACATTTGCTCTTTTCCAAAAGACATGGGGAAAACGTGGTATCTGTAGCCGAGATTACACAGGACAGCTGTGTTTCTTTCTTTCTTTTTTTAAAGTGTGTTTACTGACAGGAAGGGAAAAAATAGCAATAATGGAGGGAAAAGCTGCTTTCTGCCCAGCACACGGTTCAGCTGGCAGCACAGAAGAGAAGGTAATTCCGCAGAAAACCGACAAGCCAGATCGTGCCTGGGATGAAGTTGTAGACTTCTCTAAATACCCACAGACATGACTGTCTGAGGCTTACCATTCACAAACCATTAGATCCAACATGTGTATTTATGGGCTGATAATCAGCTGTCATTAACAGACGAATAAACGACATAATGTTCGTGTTCAAAAGGAAGGTACAAACGGGAGAAACAGTGCCAACAGCCCCACACCGTTTACCAGGCTCCCCTCCATGAAAAATAAAGGGGAAGGAAGCTTTATAATTTTACTAGTGAAATCGTATCCAATATTCTGTCTTATCTCAGCTGGCAGAGCTCCAGACAGATTTCTTTTCTTTTTCTCCCCACAAGAAATTTACAACGTCAACCTGTCTCAGCAGTTAGGAAAATTTGCATTAAAGTTACTAGATTAGAGATAATCATTCTATGGCCATGTCAAACTAGTCAACCCAGAGCAGAGTCTAGCAAAACAAAGTAGTTCAACCATGTCTTTTGGGCTGATAGCAATTATTCAGTAATTTCACCCCTTGTCACTTCTCACTTCTTTTCATTCCCCGCACACCACACACGAATCGCCAGTTGCTGATTATGTGGCTTATGCGATCCCTCCCCCCGTCATCCATCCAGACCGAACTTCCCCACACCTCCCGGGCTACGATAACACACGTAGAAGAAATGTGTCAAGTAAAACTCTAGATGCTGGGCTAATGCACAGATGACCATGTGTCGATGGTCATGACGATGATTTTAACCCAGTGCAATGGGAAATATACACACAGACACACCTGTTTGGGGGTTGAGTGGCCAAGGTCTCTTGCACAGCAGCTCTTTTAAAGTTCAACAGCAGCCTTACCTCATGCTCAGAGCAGCCTTATCCACAATAGCTAAGAGGCGGGAACAACCCAAGTGTCCACTGATGGGCAAATGGACAAACAACATGTGTTATATGCACACAGCAGAATGTCACAGAGACTTAAAAAGAAAGGAAATTCCGATACCTGCTACAACGTGGCGTGACGTTAAAGGCATTACGCTGAGTGAAATCAGCCAGTCACCACGAGAGCCCTGCTGTGTGAGACCCAGCACAGTCAAATTCACAGAGGCAGAAAGCAGGGTGATGCTGACTGGGATGTGGGATTCGGGGGAACGGAGCTGCAGTTCCGTGAGGTGAAGAGAGTTCTGGGCGTGATGGTGGTGCCGGCTGCTCAGCAGTGTGGGCGCTCTCGCCTCTGCGGAGCTGCACCACTAAAAACGGGTGAGATGGCAAATTTTGTGTTACGTGCACTTTACCGCAATTAAAAATAAGAATGTTTTTCAAAGCAATGAAGCTCTAAAAACAGCAGCAACAACAAACCTCAACAGCGGCCATCCAGGTCAAGGCTGAAGCCCAGCATCCTCCTTCTGCCTGGGACTCTGCTAAAATAATATCTCAGGAGTTAAGAGGGTATAGGCACTCACACCAAGGGAGGGAGCCACAAGAAGCCTCTCTTCCCCCTTCCCTGTTAGCAGTGCCCCCCAGTCTGGGGGCTGAGGTAGCAGCGAAGATTCTGTGACCCCAGGAAAGAATACCCTTCTGGCCTCAGAGAGGGAACTGTGGTTGGTCTGAACCAGTTAGAATAAATTCCACTGTCTTTCAGTAACGAGTGTTGTCTTAGTTCGTTCAGGCAGCTGTTTCAAAATATTAAAGACTCGGTGGCTTACAAGCAACAGGTATTTATTTATCACAGTCCTGGAAGCTAGAAGTCCAACATCAGGAGCTGGCACGGTCGGGTCTGGTCAGGGCCCTCTTCCAGGCTGCAGACTGCCCACTTCTCTCTGTGTCCTCACCTGGTGGCAGCTCGGTGGGATCTCTTATAAGGGCACGAATCCCATTCACGAAGGCTCCACCCTCACAACCTAATCACCTCCAAAGTCTCCATCTACTAATACCATCATCTTGGGAGCTGGGATCTCAACATGTGAATTTGGGGGAGGGGTACAAAAATTCAGACCATATCGAGTGTCTAGGAGTTGACACGTGGCCAGGTTCTGGCCGACGAGATGTTGAGAGAAGGTCATGTTGAGGGCTGGGGGGCAATTCTTTCGTAGTGAAACTCGGAGCCTCGTAAAGAGAAGTGACCTGCCTCTGCTTCGTCTAAAGATGTGTCGTGGGGGCCACCTTGCAACCACGAGGCAACTGGCATGCTGGTGGTGAGACTCTCCTCCTGCCACATCCTTTGTAAAGCAGGACAGGTGGCAAGGACCCTGACAGCACAGAACAGATGTGGCCAACCTGGGGCTACCTTCCTCCCCCGCGCGTTCCTCAAGCCACTGTTCACGGGTTTTGTTTTGGTTTTCATTTTTTACTTACAGCTAAAACGTTCCTAACTGATAAAGCATATTTTTATAAAGTCTTAAAACAGCAAATATTAATAGAAGTGCCTAATGGCTTCCACAGAGAAAAACGTTCCCTATAAAGGAACGAAAATTGGGTTGGCATCAGACCGAACCAACAGCGCAGATGCTAGAAGGCAACAGAGCAAGATTGTCAGAATTCTCAGGAATGTTTTTTTGAACCTAGGGCGTTGACCAAGGTCCTGTACAGGAAAGTCAGCATTCAAACGTGAAACAGAGTAAATACCCTCTTTTAAATGTCACTGGAACCTGAGAGAAAGAAGTGCCATCTCAACTCACTGTCTGACCAAGCATGGGACAACAGCTACATCGTCATGGTAACGGAAGAGATGTTCACCAGTTTTGATGATTTGAATCACTCTATGGTCAAAGAGTAGAAGACTCATGTAGGTACTTATTTTTAAATCTTGAGATTAGAAAAGACACAATCTCAAGAAGTTGGACCATGAAACATGGAGAGTGTGTTAGGTCAGATTCCTCGGAAGCAGACGTGGAGCTAGACCTTTGGACACGGGAGGTCTGTTGGTGAGCACGCTGGGAATAATGCCTGTGAGCCAGTGAGGGAAGCAGGTTCAGGCTCAGGGATAAAATTCTGTTCCCCTCACCTACCCGGCCATTACTCCCTGCTATGGTCCCTTCGGAGACCAACATAAAACACATGTGTACCAAGGCCAACTGAATCTCCATGCACCTGCCCTTGGGTCTATTATACTACGACACACAAGGATGTGTTCATAGTGAGCACAATATTTCAAGTAGCTCACCAACATGACCTGCAACATACCACACATGTGTGCAGGCCCTGACTACATGTTCAAGGCTTCTCTGTGAGCTGGGCTATGCCAAGCCCCTTACCTGCATTATCACACTTAACACTCATGAAAACCCTAAGGGGTCGCAGTTTTATTATTATTTTCATCTTGCACATGAGAAAGCCGAGCTGTAAGAAGGCACCCAGGTAGACGAGGTCTATGTGGAAAAAGTCTAGCCCTTGTTAATATAACAAGACCAGTTTGCATGACATCGATGTGACCTGGGCAGCCAAGGAGCGTGGCCTGGAATGCACATGTGTGAACAATGACAGCTTCACTGCACTAGTCAGCAGGGACGGTAGACCACTGAGCAAGCATGTGTACCTTGGGGCCGTCACATTCAAAATGACTGAGTGAGTAGAGCAATGAATCTGCATCCAATTTCACGTTAAGCTTGAACATTCCTCTGCAGAAACTATTCGGATGATTCAGAAGGCCGCAGCTATGGGCCACTGGTGACTGAAACCCCCACCAGAACACCTATCCAGAGCTGAGAATCACGATGCCATCAGTGAATGCGAGTTTTATCTAAGGGGCTTCCAGGGGCTTCTCCCGCCATTCATCTTGGGGACTGATGGGGTGGGGACGCGCCTGGGGGTGGTTCCACCCAAAGAGCTTCCCAGGGCCGGACTTCTCCAGCCCAGCGACATGGGGTGGGGGCAGTCCTGTTCTCCTGCATGCCCTCTGCTCTCCAGATCCCTCTCCTAGAGTCTTCTCGGGGTTTAGGCTCAGCCAGGAGCCACATCTCCCCCTCAGTTTTAAACCTGGAACCACAAACTTGAGTGTGAGTGTTTAACTTTAGAGCATGACAAGCTGGGGACGTGGAGCACGGGGCCCCTCCCTGTGGTAGGGAGAGGTGGGCGTTGTTCCTCACAGGCTCTAAGCCACCAAGACCATCAGAGCCGCTGCTCCTGCACCCCTCGTGTCCCTGCCCGTCCACCATCAGTCACCCTCTCGGTCTCCCCCCCCAAGAGGACATCTACAACCATCACTTTCTACTCTGGACTGAAGGTTTGAGTCCCCCTAAAATTCACATGCTGGAGCAATACGGCCCAATGAGATAGTCTTTGGAGGGGGAGCTTTGGGCAGGGAATTAGGTCACAGGGTGGGGCCCCTGTAATGGGTCAGTGCCCTTGTAAAAGGAGGTGGGAAAGAGATCCCCTCTCTCCCTGCCACGTCAGGATCCAAGGAGGTGGCTGTCCAGAGGCCAGGAAGAGGAACCCCCAGAACCCGGCCATGCTGGCACCCAAGACTTCCAGCCTCCGGAACTGTGAGAAATGAATGTCTGTTGTTCCCGCTCCTGGCCCCCGAGTCTTCACTGTGTTCACCGTACACATTCCCATCCTGTCTGGGTTTGCCACCTGCCTCGAAGCGCCAATACCACCTGGTGGTCTGCTCCATAAGGCCCCCCAAATAACCACAGACGTCAGCCAGACAAACTCATAGGCACTCAGAGACAGGGTCCGTGCCCTTACAAATGGCGTGTTTATACCCATGGGCTCCCTGGGCACCAACGGTAAGTCATTGGCACCTGGGATCGTCAGCCAAGTAGAGTGACAGCCCTGGCTAGTGGGACAAGGTTTTGCTGATGCAGCACTTCATTCACTTTTCCTGGTGGACCTTCATTTGGGTGAATGAATTGTCCTCTCAGATTCCAGGCACCCCCCGACAGGCTTGCGTGCCTGGGGAGTGCACACCTGTCACATCGCAGGAATGGTGGCCTCACAAACCTGCAATGAAGACAGGCATTTTTGTAAGCACAACTTACCCGCGAGAGCTGCTCCATGTTGCCAAGTACGGTAGTCTTGATATCAATAATATTTCATTTGGAGGAGCCAAAACTGGGAAGATAGGAGATATTCCACCCACCACTTCTCAGCACACACTTCCAGAATCTATGAAATAGTTCCGAGAGACCTTGGGAATTTCTGGTGAGTTTACTGTCACCTCCACTAGTCTCGCTTCTTTTCAGAGCACCCTATTGTGGCAGCCTTCGGAGAACAGGGTCCACGAAGACGTGCTTCTGGATCCGTGGGGGTATCTGCTGGGCTGTGTGTCACAGTAAGTGCTGAAAACAGTTGGAATGAAAGCTTAACTACTTGTGTGATGTAGAGAGAAATGTATTCACATCTGTGTGTAAAATAAGCAGATAAAACGGTGCTCAAATTAGATTGTATTTCCCCCCCGGAATTGGCACCGGCTAAGCGAGTCTGGCAAGTGATGGCAGGCATTAGATGACAGCCCAGGAAGAATGGGCAAGGCCAGCAACTGCCAGGTGACTTGCCCATCCAGAGAGAAGCACATGGAAGAGAAGATGGCAGGAGTCGGGATGCAGGGAGGGCAGCGCGATGCTCCAGCAAACCGGCGTGCCAGCCTCAGAGCTCTCTGTTGCCGCCCCGTAGAGCCGCAGGCCCAGCTCTGAGTTCACCTTCGCCAAACCCACCCGGCCCAGCAGGCCGGCTGGGTGGAAGCAAGACTGCCCTGCTCAGGCCTGTTTCCATCAAGGAAAATGAGCCATCCTGTGGCTTCTGTTTCACCAGTTCCTGGGGCAATCGAAGAGATGTTTCTGATGCCCCTTTTGAAAAACTGAACTTCACGTGAGCCAGACTTCAATGACAACAAAGATGCCGTCCTGAGGCTTCTACTTGGGAAAAACGTAAAACACACGATGTAAGGGAAAGTCTGGGTGCTCTGCCATGAGCAGCTAATGCGTTTAGCCCCTGGCCAGGCTTGGACATTGGGTTTCCATTTTCTTTTCTCAAACATCTTCTTTAACACTGACATTGGGGCCCTAGGAACAAGTGTCTGCTCACTTGTCTAGAGTAAGAGCCTGTGCTGGTTTGGAACCTCAGAACGCAGTGGGATTTCTTTAAAAATTCAGAACGTAACTTTTTCTTAAAAAATTCAGAACAGGATTCGAAGGGAGAGGGCCTGGTTCAAGGTGAAAACGAGCTCCTTGCATGGCCATCTTGATGGTTTCTGACAGGCACATGGGAAACGAGAGACCGGGGCAGAAGTAAGTCTGTTTCAGCTTTCACTGCTCAGGAAACAAATATAGTTTCCTCTTCGGTGTTCTATTTTGTAAAAATCTGGTACAATAATATTGCCTCGCGTTTGACTGAAGCACCATAACAGGTCAAGTCGGGGAAATAAATGGAAGCCTGTGAGAGGGGACAGCACAGGGGCAAGGTCAGAATTCGAGGCTGTCCCAGTAGGGGGGGTGTAGGGAGGCGAGCTGGGGTGGAGGGGGCCCTAGACAAGCAGAGAGGGGCCATCTGTAGTCACGCTTCTCTCTGACAAAGAAATGGGGTGATTCGCCCTCGAGAGCCACGGAAGGCAGCCCCTCCCACCGACTGAGGAGGCGGTCTCCAAGGCCGTCTTCAGGCCTCTGCCTGCCTGCAGAGCAGCGGTGCCTCCGAGCACAGCTCTCGATGTTCAGGCAAGACAGCAGGCACCGAGAGCCGCGGCCTGGGAGAATCCCTCCTGTGGAAGTTGCTTCTGTGGCAGCACCTCAGCTCTGCAGAAACCTGCGTCCAGATGGACACTTTGACCTTGGCCGTGACCACTCAGCTCCTCTGTTGGCCATGTCGATCCTGGGCTTGGCTGGACTGCCGCGGAGGGGCGGGAGGGGCGGCCATCTGGTGTGGGAGGTGTTGGCTGACAGGTGGCTCAGCGGCAGGAGGACTCTCCAAGCTGAGACGACCCTGAGGTGCCTGGCTGCTGGGGACTGTGCGGCTCACGGAAACCTTGCAGGCCCAGGCGGATGGTGGAGGCGGGAGAGCTGGCACCGAGGAACTGGGTCACTGTCCTCGCTGCTGCCTTGGTGTGGCCCCAGTTGAAGTCCCTGGGGCACAAGGCTGCTAGTGACTGAAGAGCCAGCACTCAAGGTGAGATGAAAGGACCAAGGACCATGGGGCAGGGAAAGGGTCTGCAGGCGGGGCCCCTGTACAGGGACCACAGCCTGCAAGCTCTTGTGTCAACTCACATTCAGGGTGGCCTTTGATGACCATGCCGGTGGCTTCTTTTGGAAGGTGACTGAGGCTTGGTGTAAATAAAAGTGATTCTTGGGGTGGAAGATATCATAAAGAGGGGACAGTGCCACAAGGTTTCTAAGTCTGGGGCTTGGGGACCTGCCTCCACCAGCCTGGTGTCCCTCAGAGCAGGACATATCACCAAAGGACTCCAGCTGGCCACAACCCAACATAGAAAGCAGGAGCAGCCCCAGCTGCTCAACACGCTCACTCTTGACCTTGACAAAGCCATCGAGCTCTGCAGACCACATCCATTCCCCTAGCCAGTGAGGGAGGAGACCCTGGGAGGCGGCCTCTACATTGCCATCAGGAGGAATGCGGACTCAGAAACCAGATAATTCTGGTTTGAGCCCTGGCTCTGCCACTTACCACTTACGTGGTCCTGGGGAAGTTATTTTTTTTCTCACCTTGACAAAATGTTATCATAATACGTCATTTACTCTGAGAAGTGAGTGAAATAAAGCTCTTAGAAGAGTGGGTGGCACATAGTAGGTTAATCTCGCTTTCCAGTTGTTCTTTCTCCTAAGGTCCCCTCGATTTAAAATTCTGAGACTCTATATAGACAGAAAACCCCATCTTGATCTGTAAAATCTGTGGGTCCTATCCTGGGAGGGCTGACTTCACTCGCACAGGTAGGGGGCTGCACAAGGAGAAGGTGCAGGTGCCATGTGATCACCTGGACTGGATGTGTTTGGGCCAATCACCTGTGCCTCCGCAGCCACAGGTGAACAGGTCAGGGCTTCCCCCTGGCCCCAGCATCCTTGTGGGCCGTGGGTGTCCTCGGGACAGTCCAGCCCTCAGAGATCCGCACCCACCTGACGTGGGAGAGGTATAGTCTCCACCATCAATGGCCCTTGACCATGAGAGGACATCAGGACCACCCAAGAAGCTTCACCAAGGACAGAGTGGTCAGCCCACCCCTGGGCTCCCATACTGGAGCTGTCTGGGCCTGCTTTTTCAAAAGCTAAGGTTTCATGGAAAAAAATAACTGAGAACTAGGGGCAAACAACATCAAAGGAAGGTTTCAGCAATGGAGAATTTGTTAAGAAAAAGGAGGGACCTGTCTAAAGCTTTCTTCTGAAGCTGATTATCTGTGCAAAAAGGCAGATGAATAATTCATTCCTTTATTAATTCAATATCAATTTATTGACCACTTCGGAAAGTATGAGTCACACTGTGTACAGGGGTTTAAAATCCTGAAGCTCAACGACAAAGAAGAAATCTTCCAGACTCACCTGTCCCCGGAGTGGGGACGTGCCTTGGCCAGTGTCACCCAGGCAGTGGCTTGAGAGCACTGGAGTGCAGATGCCTGAGGCGCCTCCCTGTCCTCCTCTCTCCCCCACAACCCTCCACCCTCCCCTCACCTGCCCAACAGGGACTACAGACCCTTTTTGTTTCATCTCTCAGTGTTCTTCTGTCAATTTCAAGGAAGAATCCAGATGTCCGTCTTCTCTTATCAAGACACGACCACACAGGACACTGGGCCTGTGTCTCCCACAGACTGGAATCTGCTGAGTCACGTCCCCCTTCAAAGGGAGCTGGTGTTCTCCTCGGCCACAGGCCCACCCACTCCTGCGCCTGTGTTTATAGCACCTGCCCTGCCCCTGAGACAATAATCCCTGCACAGGGGAAAGGAGTCTGGGAGGAAAAACAGCCAGCGACACCTTCTCCCAGATCCATGAATGGGGAAGGTCAGCCAGCCAGGTTCCTGGTTAACTTTGGGGCCAGACCTCAGACATGTGAGCTCACAAAAAGAATGTTACGTAAAGATAAGAATGCAGAAGGATGACTTGCATGCTGATACTATGACAGAGGACATGCTGATACACCCATGGGATTTCCACTGCGCCTGCAGCCGTGGGTTGCAGAACGTAGGGTTCTTTTCCAGGGGACCTCGTGACCCCGTGGGCCGTGAACGTGTGGAGGAGTGCTCTGCACCTTTGCTGCTGGCCCCACACAAGCTGCCACACACAGATTCTGCCCACTTCCACCACCGGCTGGGACCACGTGCCTCCTTCCACCCCCGCCCACGGGACCTGGAGAATGCGGTCTGCATTCTGAGAAGTTCACACCGGAATCGACCTCAGCACCCTGAGAGGGGTTTGCTCTGCAAATTAACCATGTTAGCAGAGCAGAAGGTAAATGTTTAACCTACAGAGAGGTCCGCTGTTTGAAAACAGCTGCTCTTTTCCGCAGGCAACAACGCACGTGCTCTGTGGAAGCAATCGCGTGAAACCCGGTCCAGCTGAACGCCTGCCCCGCCTCCTCCAGTTTCCCAGACCAGGACCTCGACAGCGGGGCCAGCCCAGGCTTCGAACCCGGTCTCAGTGCCGGAGCTTCGCCAGCTCAGAAGCTTTCCGTGCACCTACTTTTGAAGAGTCCGGGTCTATAGAACCTCTGTAAGTAGGAGCAATGGGTCCAGTCCCCTCGGTCGCTTCACTGAAGGACGATGGAGCTGGACCAGGGGCAGCAGAGCCCTCATTCCCTGGGAAATGGAACTGCAGAGGGGCAGCAGCCCGTGGAGTCCGGATCAGCTGCCATAGAGGTGAGAGCTTCAGAGATTTCCACAAACACATGTTTTGCTTGATCTGTGCAAAGGGGGTGGGGTGGAGGCGAGGGGGATATGAACAGCATCATTATCAAGGTCACGGCTGTGGGGGTCCTCTCTGAGAACAGGGTCCTCTCTGTTCTGTTCCCTCACGGCTGCTGGTCAGAACCCTGCTGTTCATCCTTCAGGCTCGGCACCAACCCACTCCCCCTGAAGTCCCTCCTGTCCCCCTAGTTACCTTCCACAGCCCTCGTCACCCGAGGCGCTGGCTCTCTGCTGTCTCACCATCTGCAGTGGCTGCTGTGGTCCGCAGGTGGCTCCTGAAAGGCGGACACCACATCACACTCATCTGTGTGTTCCCTGCTCTCTCCCCACACATTCCTGAGCACCCCAGATGGTGCTGAGCCCAAAGTAGATGGCAGGACATGTTTGCAGAACTGAAGAAAACAACAAAGCGTAGACGTGTGGGAAACACACAAGAGTGATGTGTTGAAGGAAGTTCCATGCCAAAGGTTCCCGGGCCAGGGAGTCCTATGGACAGAGCCGTCTTTCAGAAGTTGTGAGTCCTGTGTCAACTGTTGCCATTAAGTGTGGGTCTCTGAGCACCTGCTCTGCGCGAGGTACCGGGAGCGCTGGTTCTCCACCGCTGCGTGACCACCACCAACCTAACGGCTGAAAGCCAGGGTCCGTGACTGGGTGAGGCCGAGGGCCTTGGGGTGCCAATGTAAGGTGGCTCTCTCTCACTCTCAAGGTTCAGCAGGTACAGGTGTGCCCCAGAGCACATGCATTCTTGCCTGATCTAGTCCCCACCCTGCTTGGGACAACATTTTAATGTCCCAGGTGGTGCTGCAGGTTAGAAGGCTCGGCTGGGTGCTTCTTCTGGTCTCACCTTTGATCATGTGACGTTGCTGCCCAGAGTGGTGGCTCAGGCTGCGTCCTCCGGGGGTCCTACAACCGGGCCTCTGTTCCTGCCCTGTGGTCTCTCCAGACGGAAGAGTCCATCACACATGGCAGTTCAGGGGCCTGCCAGTCCCCTTAGATGCTGGGCCTGGAGCTGACACAGGCTCATTTTCGCATCCTTTTGGTCAGTTCCGTCTCGGGGCCAGCCCGGAGCAGAGGGGTGGGCCACTCGCCCCACCTCTCGCTAGAGGGTGGTGAAGAACTTGTGGCCACTTTCACC
Organism: Macrotus californicus; assembly: GCA_007922815.1. Classification (NCBI taxonomy): domain Eukaryota; kingdom Metazoa; phylum Chordata; class Mammalia; order Chiroptera; family Phyllostomidae; genus Macrotus; species Macrotus californicus. The sequence continues at coordinate 6,500 of VMDR010012660.1, read as the reverse complement.
CACCGTGGTGACCGACAGAATAAACTGTTCCCTGATCCCAGGGGAGGTTATGGCAATGGGATGCTTGGATGCCCTGGACCAGAATCCAGGTGTTGCCACTTTCTCTGAGTTTCCTTTTTGTCATTTAGAGACAAAATGACAAAATCTTGTCATTTTGGAGATGCTAATACCTGCCCAGCAAAACCCTCTCCAGCGCCTCCTCTGTGCCAATCGCTATGGCCAATGACGCCGCTCCTAGTGAAGTTACGTTCTAACCAGAGAAACAGGTTGTTTGAGGGGGAAACACATAAATAATGATGAACTGGAGGAAGTTTATGAAGGCAAAGGAGAGAGCACTGAAATGAAGGACAGATTGGGGAGGGCGTGGGGTCATTCATCCAGGCCTCTGGCTGAGCGCTGAGCCCTGAGGAGGGAGCTGAGCACCAGGGGGGTCAGGCCAGGGGAGATGGGCCAGGGGGTAGGGGAGGTAGTAAGATTTGGAACTGTTGGCCCGGGGAAGCCTTTGTGGAGGGAACGACTTTTTTCATTGGCTTACTGCTAACCCCCAAAAGTTAAGAAACAAAACGCTGCGCCGTTCATTTGCGAGGACGTTATGAGCACAGAATGCCCAGCAGTAACGGCTCTGGAACTGACAGGCATTTATTTGGTATTGGCTGTTTTTACTGAAGGCTTGGATAGTGGGGCAGAAATAGTCCCCCTAATGTTTGTAAGAGTAATAAAGCGGAAGCTCTGCTCTCCCCAAAGCCCCGATCTCCCAGGAATGTCCATTCCCCCGTGTCAATGCCACAGGGACAAGGGTGGTGGGAGTGACACTTCAAAACCAGCACCCTTTTGCCATCACGTCACCCCCTTCACATGGGGCAGTTACTGTTAGCGGGACCAGCCTCTAATTCGTCTCCTCACTGTCTTGTCCTCTCCCACTTGCTTCCCCATGTCCATCCAGTGCCAACCCCGGGATCCAGCGATCCCAGCTTTCTCTCCCCTCCCTCATTACCTTGACCTTTCCAGCACGCTGGATGACTTCACTACCCGTGAGACACCCCTTCCAACTCAGGCCTCGTGACCTCTTACCACCTCCACCCGCCTCGGCCCCCCTGCATCCTCACCCACCGCCTCGTCTGATTGGGCGCCCCCAGCCGCCGGGGCGCCTCTCTCTGACCACAGTCATCTTGCCACCTCCTGGCCCCCATCTACCTCGTAGATTCTTCCAGAGTCAGGACCTGTGGGGGCCACTGGAGCTTTCACTATGAGTGCCTTTCTGGCTTCCCTTCCATTTCTGATCGTTCTAGGCCTCATGGCTTTGAAGGACCACCTCGATGATACCTCCATCCTTATTCTTACACCACACCTGCTGGTGAACAGCTTCTAAACAAGCCCCTCAGGACCCCCACTTTAAACCCCCGTTCTCTCTTACACCCACTCTCGCTGGGCCTCACCCCCAGCCTGTTGAAGATGCTCTGGTCGGGGTTAGCAGGGCCCTCCACCCTGCTAGGCACGTCCTTGGTCCCCGTGTCTGGCCTGTTGTCAGCATCCCTTCTCCTCGACGTGTCTTCTTTGCGTGGCCAGGAGGATGCCATTTTCTCGTGCCTTCTCTTCTAGGTCTTCTGCTGGCGCTTTTCCAAGCTTAGTTTGGCGTGCCCGGGACTCAGTCCTTGGCCTTCTCCTCTGTGCCCACACCCGCGCTCTAGATAACCTCACCCAGTCTCATGGTTTGCAATAAGATGTGTGTCCTGACGATTCCCCAGATGTGTATGTCTGCAGCCCAGGCCTATCTCCTGAGCTCAGCAGGCGCATGGCCAATGGCCTGCTCCACGAACATCTCAAACTCAGCATATCCAAGCTGAACTTCTGATCTTCCCCTGAACTCCACACCGTCCCCAGACTTCTCCACCTTACAAATTTCCAGCTGACCCCTTAGAGAAAACCCGAATTTCTCTCAAGCTTCATATTCTGACTTCAGAACATATCCAGTAATGGCTATTGCTGAGATGTTCCAATCACAGGTATCCTTGTGCAGATAATAAAATGTAAAATTTTACATACAGTCTACAATTTACATCACTGAAGAACATCCCAGAGCAGGCAGGTTCTGGAGGGGCGTGAAGACTTAAAAGAAGGGTGAGTTTCCTACTTTTGTGGGTGTTATTCCAGGTAAGTTTTCCATGTTCAGCCCATGGGACAGTTCCATGCCTAGTAGGAAACTGTTAGTCTTCATGGTCTGAAGAACTGGGAGAGGTCAAGGCCACCATGTCTGAGAGCAAGTGAGGGAAGAATGGTTGGAAAGGAGAGAGCGGAAACCCCTCATTCTGGGTGTGACCTCAACCCAAGTCTCTGGCTGTCCCCAAAGCAGGTGTGAGAAGGGCAAATCCGGAGGCCCAGCTAAGGCTAAAAGAACTAAACCGACATTTTAATAGCAGCCTGCAGACAGTTTACAACTGGAGTCCAACCAAGTTAAATGCCTGTTTATAAAAAAAAAGAGAACTCTTCAAAGGAGTGTAATGAAACCCAGCGTCTCTACAACATGGCATTCACAGCAGAATCCAAAATTACGCAACATACGAAGAAGCAGGGAAATGGGACCTGTTATCAAGAGAAAAGACTATTTTGAAAAGACTAAGTTTTTTTATTTTTGAAAGTGTTTATAACATATTGAAAAATAGGCATTTCTGGAATCGGATCACATCTTACCACCTTCGGTGTCATGTTCCCATGTAAATGACAGGTGGCAAACATTGCACCTAACCTCCAAATGGATCACCTGTATCCACCTTTGCCCTGACTTTTCCAAACTCATTAGTTGTTAGGGAAACATAGACTAAAACCACAATGAATACTACTAACACACTTCTTCCGGGATAGCTGAGATCGGAAAGACTACACTAAGGGCTGGTGAGGATTTGGAACAACGGGATCTTGTACACTGCCGAAGAGAACGTAATATTTTAGGTACTGGGAGCCATACAGCCTCTGTCACAACCTCTCAACTCTGCCGTTGCAGCCCAAAGCAACCAGAGACAACAAGTAAATGAATGGGCAAGGCTGTGCTTCAATGAAATTTTACTTATGAACGTTGCTATTTGAATTTCCTATAATTTTCACCTTCCTTGAAATATTGTTTTTTTCCACCGTGTAAAGTATAAAATCTATTCTTGGCTTGTGAGCCATCCGACAGAAAACAGGCACTGGGGACCAGCGAGGCCCTGGGGGCTGTGGTTTGCTGATCCCTGGTCGACGCAATCAGCCGAGGAAACTGCCTACAACCCAGAGCAGGCGCAAACCGGAACTGCGATCAGGACATGGGAGCCGCCGTTTGGCTGGCTGCTTGCTCTGCACCCATTTCTCCCACTCACCCTGCTCGCACACCCCAATGTTCTTCAGTATAACATGTTGATGTGCTTCAGGAGGGCAGCCAAGAAGGTTAAATATTACTCTAAACCATTCATGGTAAATCCATTACCTTTCCAACTGATCAGTTATAAGTGGGCATAGGATGGCATTCTGGCCTGGGAGATATTAGAGGAAAGTTTCAGAAAGCTCCAGAGCCAGATTTTCTTTGCTGATAAAAGGAAACGCGCAAGGAAAGATGGCTGCTCCTCTGCTGACCACGTCGTTGTGCCTGTTCAAGGAGCTGGGTGCTGGGCGCCCATGTGTGGCACCAGGGAACAAGCCTGCAGACGATCGGTAACGTGAGGGTAAAGACGGAGTAGAACAGTGGAAGTATCGGTGATATCTGAGCTGCTTAATTAACCCAGCTTGAACCAGTCTGCCTTCAGAAGTCTTGGTGCATGAGATAATACATATTCTTTTGTTTAGGTCACTCTTAGTTGGGTTTTCTGTTGTTTCTAACCAACAGCATTCAATGTCAGTAATGAAATAAGACGGGCAATACTTGTGAAACTATGCCCAGGGGCCTAGACTAGGTCACCACAGAAGGGCCGCAAAAGTGATGGCACCGGGGCTGTCACGGCAGACAGGGCAAGTCCTGGGCCTCTGTCATCTAGAAAGGCAAAATCTGAGCGCAAACTGGTCAAACCCATGAAGGAAGAGTATCACGGACAAGATCGGTGGGCTTGTATGAGAGATCCTGAAACGCTGACACAGTGAATGCGTCGATGTGAACACAGGCCTGGTACGTGGGCAGAACATGGGTGACGGCCACCTGAGCCCTAGGGAGACAGTCTGGCTGAGTCACTGAAACCGCTCAGGACTAGTGACCATTTCCATCCAGTCAGCACTTAGAAGAGCAACAGGCTCCTCTGCACCCTCTTCCACAAGCACCTGGTTGACACTCATCCACCTTGCAGGAGCCACACATTCTTAGATGCCACAGAGCTGGACTCAGGTGGCAAGAACCAACCCGAGATCACTGGTCCAGGCCATTCAGGATCCAGTGTGTATTTACACATGTGGATCAACCTCAGAGCCAAGCCCTCAAGGGTCTTCTACTGACAACTGACTACTAGAAGCATTTTCTTAGATAAGAGAACTTTGATTTTTCAGCAATGACCTTGAGGACTCACCAGGAGGCAGGACTCAGCCACAACAGTGAGATCAGTGTGAGTTTGGGCACCAGCTAATGCAGTGATTTCAGCCCTGGGGGCACATTCAAGTCACATGGGAGTTTGTATTTAATTTGTCGAGAGCAGGGCCTCGGCAGAGCTCACCAGGTGACGGAGATGTGTTTCACGAAAGAAAATCCCTTTGCCGTGAAGGAGGTCATGGGAGCAAAGTGTGTGGCCTGGGCACACCGAGGCCAGGTGTCCTGGGGGGCAGGGCCCTTCAGAATCCCTGCAGTTGTTTGGATGGGAGCAGTGATCAAGCCCCAGGCCTCTTTGATTGCAAACCCTGTGGACCCAACAAGTACAGTACACTTCTCCCCAGCATCCTCCTCAAACTATCTTTGTTGTTGCTGCTGTCAGTGATATTTTATTTGGATTTGGAAATAACCCAAGAAAGTCAGGCCGAGCTGAGAAATAGAAGCCGTCCTGTCTTAGGAACAAGCTGTTTGCCAGTGTCACGTCTACACGTTGGTTATCTGCGGTCTGTGGGGTCAGCTCACAGAAGACTGCTCTCTTGATTTTGTTCGTGTTGCTCACTTTTTCCGCTGTTCACGCATGCCCACCCAGCAGGACCCCACCCATCCTTGGACCTCGTTCCCCACAGTCTAGTCCCCATGGGGGGTGCTGGCGCCAGCCCCTGCCCACTCACAGGTGACTCTGGAGATAAATATGTGGTCCAACGAGAGGAGAGAGGATTAACCCGCGTCAATCAGAGGCATGCGAGAAAGCAGCCAGCTGACTCTTCCACGGGTCAGCTCAGGGGGGACACCTAGAACCCAAGAAGGAGTGACAGAACAGCACAGAGCTTGACTGGATCCTAAAACAGTGGACATGCATATAGGCAAGGTTGGAACAAGCAGGAAAACTGACCGTGGAGTGGATATTAGATGATGTTATGAAACGCGTGTTAATTTTCTTAGGTGAGATAACAGTATCGTGATTAACTTGGGAAAAGGTCCTTACTCTTAGTCAACTCACCTTCAAACCGTCCAGAAAGTACAGGTTGTGCGTGAATACACTCATCAACCTGTCGCCAGGAGCTGAATCTGGCAGAAAGAACAGCCAGGTGTTTAGTGCACTATTATTTCCATTGTATATGTTGTCGTTGTTTTTAATTTATAACACAGTGAGGGGTAACAATCGATCAGCGGCCTCAAGATTCTGTGGGAAATGATTTCTTTGTAAAAATATCTGCATATGTATATACTCACTTACAAAACTTCACGTAAATGTATAAACATACTCATATTATCAATGACTTTTAAAAGACTTTTTAAAAAGTCTTTTCTTTGTTTTCCTTTCTCACTTGACTCACTGTTCCTTCACACCTCACATCCGCCCTCCAGCACCAACACCAGAAGCCTGTGTCAGTCTTCAGGAACAAGGCCTTTCTCAACCCTCATGCATACCAACTCACATGTAAGTATAAATGGGCACGCCTGTGTATATGTGTAAATATTTACACATGACCTGTTTTACACGCATTGTATTTTAATTTTAAACACTCCCATTGTTATCTGAATTTGCAACTTCATTACCACTGGTGACTTTGAGGCTCTTTCCCAGCATTTGCTGGCCTTTCTGATTTGCACTTCGTGAACTCCCCATTCATGTTTTTTACCCATTTTTCTACTGGGGTGCTTCTGTCAGCTTTTTATCATCCATCCGTAAGAGCTCCTGGTATGTAATAGATAGGGGTCACCTTTGTCATCTCTATTAAATATTTTTTCAAATCCATTGTTTGTTGACTGTTTATAATGTCATTCACCATACAAAGGCTTTTAATTCTGATGTATTCAAATATGTCTATCTTTTCTTTTAAAGCTTTTGAACTGTCAGGCACACAACAAAGGTCTCCCCACTCCTAAATTATACGTGGAGTTTGCTAGGCTTTGCTGCTTGTGTTTAGTTCTATAGTAAACCTGTAATTTGTTGTTGAAT